>VWZY01011348.1:35013-55246 GCA_013399075.1 Chloroceryle aenea | reverse complement strand
AATTTATTTCAATTTAGCTTTACTTCATCAGAAAAATATCTGTGTTGAAATTAAATGAACTGTCCTTGAGCTCAAATCCATATACACACAAGGATTTTTAGTGATTTAGTCTTATTTATGTAGAGACTTTCAGATACACATCTTGACTGAACTCAAAGCCATCTTTCTTTTTGTGCATAATGCTGAAAAAGCTTTGGTATTTCTTGCAATCTTCTTAGGATATCCTGTAGATTTTTTAAGTTTTAAAGTATTTTTTAGGGGGAAGTGTTTTATGGCCTTGTCATTTGGACTTTATGGGCATGACCCTAGCTGTAGCTACAGAAAATAGCCAAGTATCCCATGTCTTTGGGGTGAATTGTATTTGCAGATCTGGTATCTTCTAGGCCCAGGTTCCTATTCCAAAATAAAAAAGACATCTGTTTTCAATATTGCTTACATCTGTTACAAAATGCAAACAAATAACAGATTGACCTAAAATAAATCATCACAGGGCACTTTCAATCCACAGTGTGACCATACTTTTACAGTCTGTTGTAAAGTTACTCATTCTGTTTGCGATAGAACCTCTGGCTAAGTTGCTGCAATGGGGACAAATTTTTGCACTTTCTGTAAAGACCTCAGGTAAAAATATGTATCAGACAGGGAAGGTGGATAAAGTTATGGAATTACAACAAGACCTTTGAAAAATCTGAAAACCTGGAATTCTCTTTCATACCTCAGAACAGAAACACTGTGGTGTACTAAAGCTAAAAGAAGGATTTTTCTTCAAATGTCCAAGACCAAAAAGAAAAAGATCGGTGCCATTCACTTGTATGTTACATCAGCAACATGAAAAATGCAAATAGTTTTAATTAGTTATAATTATATGATTACTCGTAGAGCTAAAGTTTTATTGACTTTCAACACTAATAAAACACTGTGCAACATGGGACCTTCATTGCTTTAATAGTACATTTACATTCTTCCAGTGAACTGATACATGAGAAGCTGTGGTAATCAATACAATTTTCAGAAGAATTTATTGACATTTGGGGATAACATCCTTGTTCAGGTAATGGGACATCTTAGACAATTGAAGTTTAGGTAATTGAAATATCAGAAAAAAATGTCCAAATGCAAAAAAAAAAATCTTTAGGTAAAAGCTTATTTTCAGACTTGTGTGTGTATGTTTATGTTTTCTGTTGGAGAAGCTGCTGATTCTCAGTAAAGCTGAAAATACTATGTAGGTGGCTATCTATGCCTTTAGTTATTAGATTTGAATAATTCTAGTTGAAAGGGAGCATCACAGCACTATAGTAAGGCATCTGAAACCAGACTTGTGATGTTATACAATGCCTGGGAGATGTAAATAAGTGCAATATTTTAATAAGAAGATTTTTACCCATGAAAATAAACCTTTTCTTAAAAACAGGCGCTGGCTAAGAAGTAATTTAGATTGTGAAATGCTTTCTTCTTTAGCAAATGCCCAGTAAAGAGACATCCACTCAAGGGCCTGATTTAATGCAGCAGTTCCACATGAGCCTTACCCTAAACAGAGCAATCCCACTGAAGTCAGAGTGTCAAGAATATGTGCTTAAAAGTAGTTTGAAATTGGAAAATCTTTAACTGCTGAAGAATTACATTAGAGAGATGTAATAATTTAAGAAGTGATTTATAAGTAAAATTTTCCTGACTATATTTTGAGTTATTTTGCTATTCCTCCTAAATCACTGTACTATTAGAAAATAACTTCTATTTATTCAAAGCAAATGTCACCTTGTATGGCTTTTGTTGGCATTAGTATTCAGAGAGCAATTGTTTTCCTATCTTTTCATAAATATAGTGGAAAACATTGAAACATTATAATTTTTCACCTTGCAATATAGTAACCCTTGAAATAAACTTGCCACTAGATGTCTCATGGAGAAAATCATGAGTCTTGTCCTTGGAGGAGGTTAAGAGGGGAGGCAGTAGAGTCTGAATTAACATCAGGGTTCAATTCTACTTCATTAATGATCAGCCAGGCACTAGACTGGAGTTGTGAAAAAAGGGCAGGTTGCAGAGTATAGGCAACAGGTGTGGCTTGTAAAACAGCTGCTACTTCTGCCGACTTTAAAAAGCAGTGGAGATCTCTGTAGAACAGTGTGTGAATTTTTTGTGGTGTAACAAAAATCCTGATTCTTTACCAACCTTCCTGTTTCTCCTTCCACCTCCTCCTCCCAGCCGTCAGTTCTGCTACTGTGTAGGCTTTAGGTGAGTGATCTTTGATAGAAATGAGACTCCAAACTGGAAACAAAAGGCCGACCGCAATCTGATGTGCTCTTAACCTTGTGTTAAGGTTGTTTAAATAGGTGCCACAAATAAGAGAAGTGTTCACGGCAAAGCTTTTCAGCCAAAAATGGTTTTGAAATGGATCTGAAGTGAAGTAAATTGTTCTCTCGATACCCATTACCTTTTCTTCTTTCTCATTCTCTTGAATCTTGGTTTCTTCCTTGCTCTTTTGGCACTGGCACTCAGCTGTCACTGAGGCCAGCCCATGGAGCTGGCTGAAAGGACATATTTTTGTGTCTGTTTTCTTATTCCCCCCTGGAGCTTTGCCTCTCATGGCTTTGGGGCCTGCCCCCTTGCTGAACCCACTGACCCTCTGCCAAGGATCCTCCTGGTTAGTTTGGATCAGTATGCCAGAGACTGACTGCATCACTGCTGAAAACTAAATTGGGTTTGCTCTTGAAAGGAGACGTGTAAATCTTGCTTCCCTTCCCTTCTTTCCACTATGTTGAATGAAGTCTAACTCTATCAATAAAGGATATGATTTTGCTGTTACTCATAACCTTCACTGAAAAGACTGGGAATGATCATTGTCTGGGTTTGAGGAAGAACAAAACTAATTCTGTTCAGTGATTTTACTTTTCAGCTCAGTTCTTCTAACTAACTGCACTTTCTGAAGTTAACAGCATGTTTTTGCAGAAAATGTCTGCTTCTAGAAGTGATGATGCTTCATGTTTGCAGTTACTGCCAAGAAAGACTCTTGCTTACTCTTGTTCCTGTGCAAAGGACACTGCTAAGTCTTGTGTACCATGTTCAGGGTGCGGTGAGTAAAAGGCCACACTGTCAGGGAGGACTGGACAGGACAGGTGACCCTAAACTGAGCAATGAGGTATTTGATCCTGTAGCCGTCATACTCAGTATAAAATTGATGGATTGCAAGGGGTCAAACTTTCTTCTTCGGTGCCTGGTGTCCAAGGAGGACTCTGTCCATTCTGCCTTCGATCCCAATCTGTGTGTTCCTGAATCCAGATCCAGAATCCAGCTTCTGAATCTGCTTCCCATCTGCCACTGAGTCCAGTCTGGTACTTCCTTGGTGCCTGCTCTACATCATCAGTGGTGACAGTGATGTAATTGACTTCACAGGAGGTTAGGTTCAATATCGATTTTATACATGTTTGTATATATTCCTTTTTATTATTATTATTTCATTAAAGCTGGTCTAGTTTTTTAATCCATAAAACTCTCTCCCTTATTCCCTTACTCTTCCCCTTTTGAGAAGGGAGAGGGATTAACAGAGAGAATCTGTATTATGTCTATTGGTTGGTCCTGAAAAGAAATTTTGTCAATCATAAAGTGAAAAAAACAAAACAGTGGATTGACTAGAAATCTATATGCTATCACAATGAGCGAGATTATAAACGCAGGTGCTTTTGAAGCAGCCTTGTCAAATACAAGACCCTCCTAATGTGCTGATTATCAGATTATATTTGTCTGTAATACATAACTGCATATTTTCTATCATTTGTTCACTTTATGAGCCACTCAGTGTTACCAGGATAGTTTATCCTTGTGGTGGAAAGACATAAACAATCTGATATGAGATCAGCAATACAAGTGCAATAATATTTGTTTCCTTTAGAGCCTAAAAGCCAAATATCTGGTACTAATCAGGGTAGCTGTAGCAACCCTTACAGTTTTCCCAGGGCTGGAGAGGAAATGTGATTATTACGTACCAGCTACCGGCGTCCTGCATGTACAGATTTCCAAATCTGGTCATCTGTCCCTTTGAGTGTTGGGATGGTGTCTGAGGATGGATGTAGTTACTCAGAAGGAGGGACGCACAGTCCAAAATTTTGTTCATAAGCAATTTTCTGGTTCTGCCAGTTCTTCTGGTTTTATTGTGAATCACAGAATAATTTACTTCTTAGTGCTCAGAGGTCTGAGAAATTATGACAATAGCAGGGTCTCCACTTTGAAAATTGTTTTGACAACCAGCTAAGGTGTACAGAAATAGCCAATGTTTACTTTTAAAATCTCACAGATTTTAAACAAATCTCATGGTATTTAGAGGACTCTGGATCTTTCTTTTTTATTTTGTTTGTTTGTCAGCATTCCTTCACTTTGTTTCTTCCTTCTAGTTTGTGTTTTGTCTCTTTAATCTGTAATTGAAGTCATCCCACTGAAGGCTGTCTTTTGTTCTTTGTATAAGAAGCTATAATGGAAAATAGACACTTGCCAGTAGTGACCTTATTTTCATTTTGGAGATAGATACTTCACCATCTCAGTACACACACTATGCACTTAGCAGTTAAGGAACAGACCTTGTAGGAGACACGTCTGGGAAACACTCAGGTTATGGTGAAATGTACCGTTGGCTGTTAACAAGTCCTTGTTAAAAAGTCCTTGTACTTGACATTTGTACCCTGAGCTGAAAGTTGACAAACAGGGACGTATTTGCTGCTGGAATTTCCATGACTGCAATCTGCTAGAAAAGCGTAAGTTAATTAAGTGCATTTAATTAAATACAGATTCATAGCAAACCTTCGCTCCTTCTGAAACTCCCCAGCCCACTCTGCTTTTGGGCTGAGTGCAGGCGAGTTGATGAGCTGTGCAGCTTCACCACAAGTGGCTCTGTACATCATTGCTGGAGTCTTCAGGAAGGGATTTCAGACAGTCCTGATGTGTGAAGGCCCAGTGGGTAGGCACCACCTGCATGTACATGTGTGTTGGTTAATGCCCTGATTGGAGAGCCCAGTCATTCAGCAGTGCCCCAGGCATTTCCTGCTGTAGGACTCATCAAATCACATGTGATTTTAAGTACTTAGGAGAACCTGGTCCTGTAGGTGTGAGAACAATCATATAGGACAGTCTTCTGTTCATAGGTAAGAGAATTAGGATATGCTTTTCCTGTAGTTTATGATAGTCAACAACAAGGAACCACATGCTTAGGTGGAACTGGTGCTCATTTGAAGTATGAGAATTCACAGCCTAGTCCAGGACCTTTGAAACAGAGACTCCCATCACTATCCAGACATCAGCTGACCACCCTGTTCAAGAGCTTCAATTCCTCATGAGAGCATCATTTATGCAAAAGATCCCATTAAATCAGGTGGGTTTTGTTTGCTTGTTTGTTTGCTTTTTAACAAACACTATGTCCATGAATGTCTGGGAAACACATCCTGTTTGGCAAGACTCCATTTTCTCCCTGTGTTTTATAGCTCTGAGTTGCTTACCAAGGAAGCCAACGCATTATATGTAAAGAAACAAGTCCTAAAACCTGTCCGGTATTTAATACTTTGTCTCTCAGTTACAATGTTCCCAAGTAATGTATCTTTATGTTATATATGCCTATTATACAAACACCTTTCTGATTTCTCTTTATTGCAGATGTCATTAAATGTAATTTATGGTTTTGTTGTTTTTTTTCTCTACATTTTCATCACTGTAGTAAGTAAAGTGAATGTGAACATGAGAAGTTAACAGTCAGCAAGAATTTGTTTTTGCCAGACCTGCTAAAATGTTCAGCTCAGTACTTCTGAAGCTCTGTAGGTTACCTGCATTTTTGTCTTGCAGACAAGACTGAAAAGATCAAATGTTTACAGACAATCTTCTTGTTCTGTCTGATCTCTCCCTCTTTCCTCTCCTCATTGAAGGAGCCTGACTTCAATGAGTGAAAGAGCAGACACAGACAGTTTTCTGTCTGGCAGTACTTGGATTTCTTAGGTAATTTGCGTAAGTAAGTGGTTTACCCTCATGATAATGCATTTTCTTGTTGGAAATGAAATGAGAGGGATTGAGGAGCAAGCTATACGTTAAATACATGAAGGGCAAAGCCATCTCTCTCTGTGTGACAGAGTACTCCCTGATTAAAATCAGTTATATTGCTTTCAGTGTTGGTTTCACAGACTTTACCCACTGCTGGTTATTTTAGAGATTCTCAATCCTAAATAAAATTAGAGTGTGAATTATGTCATGCTGTCAAAACCAGAGCATCTTTCCCTATTTTGAAAATGTCCCCAAGAACCTGCCATAGTTTACAAGATCTTCCAGTCTGGGAGGAAATGTCAGATCTTTTACATCTCTTGCCTCTGTGAGTTTTCATATATGCCTCTTAAAATAATTTAGAAAGCTCTGTGAATGTGTTCAGTCAAAGACGGGCTTTTCTGTGCTGTCTATAGGTGGCAATGCCATGCTGTTGACAGTGTTATCATTAGGGATCAAGTCTTCAATACAAATAGTCTTGCAACTATCCAATTCAGTGGATTGGAACTGAAATACAATATGTGACAGAGGCTTTTTTTTTTTTTTTTTAAGTACTATCTCTTTCCTTAAGAGCAAGGGCACATTCTTGGCTGCCTTTCTGTAATTCTGCACTACAAAGCAGCAGTGATACACAAAACTGTCCTACAAAAGTAGCTTGTGCAGTCACCATTCTGCTAGTAGAGGGAAAGCATATCATATAAGTGTTGCTTTATGTTTCAGCTTTCCACACAAGGGCCATTTTTGGAGGATACAGAGAACAGACAGTATGCATCAGTCTATTCTGTTGGCATGTCTCCTTGAAGCCACACTACTATGGCCACTGGACTTGAAGGACTGAGGAGCATACAACCATCTTAAGTACCCCAAAATGCCTTAGAGGGCAGCTTTGAAGAGTCTTCAAGACAAATTTCATTACCCGTTCCCTAGATTTTGTTTTGACACACAGAAATATATTGCCCAGAAACATGCCACTCTCATATTTTCAAATTTCCAAGTTGGGCACAAAATGGAGAACAACTTAAACAGAACATACAGCATCTCACACTTCCTACAGCATCATAATATGGGATTGCATACTGAATACATTGCATACTGCAATTCTTTCTATGCCAAAGGATGTCACTGTACACTGAAAAAGCCAGTGATATGGCATGTTGTGCAGGCCACCTATAAGTGCTTAGATAAGAAGGTGACACTAGGAGAAGTGGGCATTTAAGACTGTGTGCAACTTCCTATGGGTCTCTGATTCATGGCAACTCTGTGGCAGCTCTAGAATCAACTTTTTACTCCCTAACTCCACTGCCTTCAGGTTGCAAAAATATTTTAGCGTCTGAATTACAGACAGATTGTAGACAAAATGCCTCATGAGTGACCTCAAAAACATTTTGACATAACCCATAGTCATTTCTACTGCACTGACTTAAGATTACCAATTACCCAGCTCTTTCCACCTGTTAGCCACAGTGGACTAGACATTTCTGGTGTCAACCTAAATTACAAAAGGGTGAAAATGGTTAAAGCCAAGCAGTCACAGGGGGCTACCTGATGAAACTGATCTTGAAACATTGGAATAGTCTGGAGCAGTTGCAGGTTTCTTTCTAATTTCCTCCCAGGCTCACATGGCACAGCGTGAGCCTTTGAAGTGTACTTTCAGAAAAGTTTTATTAGAAAATGTACAGATTTTTTTGTAGTATTGTGTTTTCTGTGTTCTCTTTAGAGAATATCCAAACTTCAAAATGAGAATGACCTCAAAGATTTTGGATGAACATTACATAACTGACCATCAAAATAGAACTCTGTATTCTTGTTTTGAGGGAGCAGTAATAAGTATTTCCATAGCAGAGCCTTTCCCCAGCTTGAATCAGATGTCAGTGTATCAGAAATGGTTTATCTTGTGGCTATGTGTCAGAGAGAATGATGCTGTCCCCCAGAAACCATGTGGATATCATTTTACATTTTATGTAACACTATGCACAAATCTTCTTCAAGGCAAATACCTATTGTAACACCTACTCATTTTCCTCTTGAAATACTTAATTTTGCAGTCCACAAGAAAAAACTCTGTGTATTGATGGACAAATAAGAAAATATATTTTGGGAAACTCTGTCATGAGTAACAAAAGGAACCTTTAAAAATGCAAAGCTCTAAATAGAAAAAAACCTGTCTGATGGTATCAAAATTTATGGGCAGTGAAGATGGAGCTTTAGAGGCATACCAGCACTGCTAAAATTTTCTGTTATTCTAGTATCAATTCTACATGTCATTCTGGACCATGACCTTGTGTCATTGAGTCTGTTCTGTGTGAAGAAGATAAGGCAAAAAATAATCTCTCTGTACCTTTTTACTCTAGGTTGTACATGTTCTCTAAATATCACGCTCAACCATCCATAACTGGTGGTGGTACCTCTTCTTTGAAGTACACCAAGTACTTCTTGGAGGTGAAAGAACCCCTAGAAAGCAAACAAAAAACCCAAATGAAAAACCCAATACACACACACAAAAAAACCCCAAACAAACAAAAAAAACCAACCCAAACAAAAACATAAAAATAAATTAAAAAAAAAAAACAAAACAAAACAAAAAAAAAAAAAACAAAACAAAAAAAAAAAAATAAACCCAAAAAACAACAAACCCCCAAAAAAACAAAACAAACAAAAAAACCTACCCAAAACAAAACACTACAAACCCAACCCAAACCCAAACCTGAGATGGTCACAATCAACCTGAAATGGAGTGAAAAAGAGGAATCAATACTCCAAGCAACCTTAACCTGGGAAAAATGCTGACAATTCAGCATGGTTTTTCACCAGACTCTTCCTTTCTTCACAGAAGAAAAATGTGAGCAAGGAAACAAAATGACTTGCTGTTTCCTTCATCTCAATCTGCACCTGCACCTTCCCAGGAGGACATTCACTTGGGATACAGTTTGAAAGTGGATGTGGAGGAGATGCTTAAAAGAGGAAACAGGGTTTCTGGTAAATGTAAAGATGTCACGCTATTAACTGACAGTCATGATCTGAGAGTGAGCTTGCTGAAAAGAGTCTTTGAAACAGGTCTGTGTTGTGAATCTGTGTTGCTGAATGTGACATCGCTGACTCTCTCATGAGGGAAAATTGCTGAGACTATAATTTGTATGTTCCTATGAAGAAATGACAAAAAAAAAAGATGAGTGTAGCATGAGCCTGCATCTGTGCTATTACACCAGCTGTGTGTGTTTACCCCATGCACTTATGTACTATAGTTCTCACAAAAGGCACAAAGAAAGTCCAAATAATGAACTCTGATTCATCATGCTTCATCCTGACTGAATCAATGCAAGAATATGCAGTTGCTTCTATCCTCATCTTAAATTATGTCTCTTGAGCTTAGATAGCAACCTTTGTTAGGCCAAAACCTGCCACTTAGAGCTTTACAGAATCACAGAATCACAGAATATCTTTGGTTAGAAGAGACCTTTAAAAACATCTAGTCCAACATCCAACCCAACACTGCAAGCTCACTGCTAAACCATGTCCCTAAGCACCAGGTCCACANCACTTGGCCTTGTTGAATCCCATGGAATTAAACTTGTCCCACTAATCGAGTGTATCTAAGTCTCGCTGTAAATCTTCCCTATCCTCTAGCAGATCAACATGACCACCCAGCTTGGTGTCATCTGCAAATTTACTGAGGGTGCACTCAATCCCCTCATCCAGATCAATAATAAAGATATCGAAGAGAATAAGCTCCAGTACTGAACGCTGGGGAACACCACTTGTGACCAGATGCCAGCCAGATTTAGCTCTGTTCACTACCACTCTTTTGGCCTGGCCATCCATCCAGGGTTTTTTATCTCGTGGAGAGTGTATTTATCCAAGCCTTGCACCATAAGCTGAAATCGATTCATTGAACAAATGTAACTAAATAATGCCAGTATCAGTAGCAATGAGAACAAAACTGAAGGAAATATGACTAAGGAGCCCATCAAGGAACGATGACTGTCCACTGCAGGCTCCGGAGTCATAGGAACAGATTGAGATGGGACTCTGACTTTCCCGAGACAGAACTCGGACTTTCCTGAGGTGGGACTCTGAGTTTCCCTTATGCTCTTCCTGTGTGTGCATTGAGCTGTTTGTCTGCCTGAGAAAAGCTGGCATTCTGATTTGCAGCATACCTGCACAATCCTGCAAGCCCAAATCTTGTAACATACTGAATATTGCACTTGTTGTTAAATCTAGTCAAAGAGGCAGATCGAGGTAAAGCAGAGGGTGTTTTGTGTCCCTAGACACAGAACCAGCTAAACAGCTGCTTTAAAGTGGTATTTACCATTAGAAGATGCTGAACATTAACATTTGCATCTGCATTACAGAATAAGCAGCGCCTTCAAAAGATGTAGCAATTCTAAGTGAGACTGATTTTTCACCATCATTATCTACAAAAATTTGGTGTAGATATGTTACATTCAGTTTAAGAAAACTCCTTTACTTGGAGGAGATGAATATGGAGAGGACTTGAAGCCACAGTAAAGTTATTGCAAGTACTGACAGGTCAAAGAAACTGTCTTGTATTTTGATTTATTTGAATCTTAGCTAATTTCTAAAGGATGGTCACAAATTATTTCCCCATTTCTTTTGTTTTTAAATCTCAAACTTAGCAGAGTGCCTTTAACATAAGCAAATGATAAAATTTCTCTAGGATGAATACAATCTGTGTGTTAAGAGGCAGACAGCTGTTACCAGTGATTTATCATCAGACTGTAAGATTATATTGAGTGAGATACCATAGAGAATTTACCCTGGTTGATGGATTTGCCACTAATGACTCACATGCTGGAATAGAAAGCCTGTCTTCATATATGCAGTATGCAAGCAAACTGAGAGTCATTGCCACCGAGGGGACAGTATAAGAATAAAATAACAAACTGTAGAAACTGTACAAATGACTTCTGCAAAAAGAAAGGATGGACTATAGAAGAAAGCAAGGTAGCTTCACAAATACACAAGGGAGCTGAAACAGATAGGTAGTATAGCAGAAATGGTATAGGAGTTATGATGGATGGGAAGCCAAACACAAGTCACTAGTGTTGTGCTGCTGTAACTGAGGCAGACACCACAGAAAAGAGTTTAAGTAGACTTAGGCTAAATGTCTGAAATAATCCTTCCACTCTGCACAGTCTTAATTGTGGTACCATATCTCATGTGTATATGGGTCTCCCAGAAAGCTGTGCACTAGTTAGAGTGAGGCAAGAAGTAATCAACAAAAAAATGTTCAGAGCGTTAAAAAAAAAAAAAAAGTGATATACAAGAAATTGGAAGTAATAGAGATCTTCAGCTTCAAAAGAGATAGGCTGAATGTAGAGTCATGATAAGTCTTAAAAGAAACTAGATGCTCCCATAAAGCAGAAGCAGATTGTTTTTCTCTGTCTGAGAACAGTAACACAGTGGAATCGACTCTTTGAAAAGGTTGTGTTTTCTCTGCCCAGTGGTGTTTTTTAAGAATAGAGCAGATAAGCTTCTCTCAAGAATGAGAAAAAAAGTGCTGATCCTGCTTTGGGTCAAGTGCATGGACAAGATGACCTCCTGAGAGGTTCTTCAGGTCTATTTTCTAGTATTCACAGAGAGTTTGAATTGTGTAGCTGTGATCTCATGAGAACAGAGAGGAGCTATGTACTTATCTTCTTTGCACTTGGACCTGGTTGTAGAGTTCTTTTGAATTCCTTTCACATCCCAGCCTCTTTGTTTTGGGGATTTAAATTATCATTAGGCAAGAAAAAAAACACAGTTTTGTACCCTCACTAGAATTTGTCAGATTGGAATAGGGGAAAAAATTCAGTGTAAGTCATAGAAAACCTTCATTCTTGTGAAAGAGAATCTTATAAAGTTAACAGCATACAAATTTGGAGTATTACAGCAGAACTACAAATTAAAGTTTTTCTAAGGGTCCTTTTTAGAATTGCTAGACCAGAAATCACTGATCCTATAAAATTAATTACTAACAGACAAGAGGAAATGCTTTATGGTTAGGACTTTTGCAAATGGAGGAGTGTTTTGTGATATGCTGCTTTATGCTATATCTGTGTAAAATTGTATAAAAGTGTTCATACAGACCTAGAATTACCAAGGCAAGCTAAGAAGACTAGCAAGGGCGTGTGCATTGAGTAACCCTCTGTCCTATGATTCATGGAGATGTAGTTCCCTCTTTTATTAAGAACCTCTAGAGACACAGGTGCCATACTACTTTGGTTACTCCTCTGCCTCACCTGCCATTTTTCTTCCTTCCTGTCAGCAATCTCTTTTCATGTCTATTCCACAGTCACTCTAGTATTCCCTTTAGGCACATGAGCTTTCCAGGCCTTGCTAAAGGTAGTGATGAGAGAAAGTGAAGAAATGCACCAGTGCTGTTTCTTTCCAGAGCCAGCCACATCTATAATTTTTGTCTGAATCTCAGAGGATTGTTTGGAGCAGGTTGTCACAAGTGACCATAGCACAGGAATGAACCAGCTCCTTTGGATTCCTACTACCTTCTCTAAGGTAGAAAGCCACCAAAAGGGAAAGGACAGCACTCAAATTTCAGAGCTGCATAGTACAGCTCCATTTTCCCTGCAGTGTGCATGCTGCCCCATCCTTTTCCACTGAAAATGAACTGAAAGTGAATGAGTAATTGATGAAACCAGGGTTCCTGTCACATAAGGACACTTCTAGGATAATGGCTGTAATGGTCTAAGGTATGACAAGGTAGGCTTTCATTTGCATAACACCTCACTATTTATTTGTGGCTTTTGGGCCTCTGCTTTCTAGAAGGGTCAGCTCAGAAGACCTTATGTTACTTAAATATTGCTCCAATTTTGCTGTATTTTTGTTATAACTGTGTAACTTAGTTAAACTGAATTATTTTTTACAGATGACATACTCAGTTGCACTCCACGAGGCCAAGGCAGTGCTATGTAAAAGATGTTTGATATGATTCATAATTGAAGGCAAGATGTGGGCAATATCCTTAGTGAGACTTTACAGACACCATTGCCTTCATTTCTGTGAGAAAAGCTTTAGATAGTCTAGTCTATCAGGGACTATCACAAGCATAACAATGGTATTTCTGTTTTCTGGCTTTTAAATATAAGAACAGCTCTCCATGTACCATCCTAATGAGGGATGAGTCTTGAGGCTGCATCCATTATGTCACTGTAGCTATTAATACTGTTCTTGCTAACACTAGGCTGGTAATGTTTATAGTCATTTAGGATATATATGCTCTTCCACTAGTGCGGGTTGATATCAGTGTTCATTGTGTTTAATGGCTCATTGTTCTTGTAAATAGTTTCTGAATCAATAGTTCTACTGCATGCAAAGTCATGCACTTTGCACTGAACCTACTGCACCAAAAACTTGAAGGTGTCAGTAAGGAATGTCAGTGCTCCTCTGATTTAGATTTGCTTTCTGCTTGGTTTTGGTGAGGTCCTCATCCCCCAGAGGATGCCCAAACTGCATTGGACACCACAGGAAGAAATCTCCCATATGTGAGCAGAGGGGAGATACTAAGGTCCACAGATGGTGCTGAGCTATGCAAATCTTCAGGCAAAATGCAGCCGCTGTCATCCAGATGTAAATCTCTGTCATGTGAAACCACACCTCTAGTAATTTTCATCAGGAAGTCGTATAGATTCTAGCCTCCTCATCTGGCTCCTGCTGGTTCCCTATCACCAACTAAATCTCCTTAGCCTCTCCTACATCACCCCTTGTATGCCTGTTTTTCAGAGTTTTTTCTGCGTTTACTGTGAGGACAGCAGCCAAATTCAACCATGGAATTAGGGCACTAGAAGTCATATCTTGTTGGTTAAGGCAATCCCAAAATGTTGCTTCAGGGTCCCTGGTAGGTCCTCTCAGCCCACACTATGTTGTCCAAAGCCAAGCCAATGGAAAGGAACAATTGCTCAGACCTCTGCTTGTGTATCAGTACTGCAAAAGTGCTCTTGGATCACAGGGCAAATGTATGTCAAGACTACAAAGGGAGAGTGTGATATTCAGAAAAAGAGGTTATCAGCTTGCTCTCCAGAGATATGAAGCAGAGCTCCTCTCGAAATTCACACCTGCTCTGCTTTTATTTTTACAAGAAAGGAATTGACCATCCTGTGCACTGAGAACATTCCTATAACACTTTAAAAGATCGGCTTTTTTTTTTTTTCCAGATTTCCCTTCTCTGATTCATCAAACATCCCTCAGTGCTCTTCTGGGACATGTTTTTCATTTGTCTCTCACACACGCCTGTGTGTTAGAAAGGGAATGTATTTCTGTAAGCCGTCATGCCATCCATCTACCACAGCCTACATACACAGGTAATTGCTAACAGAAGGACACATCTGTGAAGGGCACTACATCCATAAAGGTAGGGACTTGATCTCCATTTCCTTTCTTAATTGGCAGTGTTCAGTAACTACAGAAGTTAGTGCTCCACTCAAAGGGTGCTGTTGGGACTGTACTGGGCAGAGTCTGACTGTCTTACCTCCTGAAGACCTTTCATTTCTTAGCCCTGGAGCAGTTGTCTCCCAGCATTTAATTTTTTTGTGTACCCCCACTAAATGCAATTGCAGCTAAATTACAGGGCTTTAGTGAATGCATAATGGGAGCTTGGTTGGCTTCTTTTTTTCCTCTGTGATGTACTTACATGTTCATTGAAAAAACAAAGGATGGGAGAGAGCAAGTCTGAAGCTTGTATTAGTAAACAAAAATCACATAAAAATTACCACTGCTGCTTTCAGGAACCATGTGCATGGATGAGGAAACACTCACAGTGCTCTGCCTTCCTTATATCTATGCCAGAACTCAGATTTATGTTCAGTTTGTCTCAATTCAGCCCAGCAACATGGCAAGGGACATAAACAACAGTGGTACAGACAGCTATATCCCGAAAAGCTCAGGAACTCTGGTTTAGTCTTTTCCAGGACAGAAAATGGCCATAAGCTAGATGTGCTCTGCTAGGTAGAAAAGACCAGAACACCAGGCAGTGATCCTCATGTGATAATTCACTGAACCACACAGGTATCCCCAGACTGTCCTCAGTCTTTAAACAAAGATGCAAGCAGATGAAGTTTGGTATCAACTAGAAACATAGAAACATAGAAATGTCTGGGTTGGAAGGGACCTCTAGAGGTCATCTAGTCCAACCACCCTGCTGAGAGCAGGGACATCCTCAACTAGAGCAGGTTGCTCAGAGCTCTCTCAAGACCCACCTTGAATATCTCCAGGTATGGGGCCTCAACTACTTCTACATAAAAAGAAAAAGCAAACACTTTTGCATAAAATTTGCCAGGTCTTAGAACAAAGCAAGGCAAAAGGTTTTCATTCTTCTTCCAGGCGAGAAGAATGCCCATTTCACATGAAATGATGGGGAAGGAAGACCTCAGCAGTGGTCCTAGGGAAAGACCCAGCCTCTTGTGAATGCAGGCTCTGCCACTTGCTCTCATCTATTGAGCACTGGGCTGTAAGCATCTGTGCTAGAAAGGAGAGCACTACAGCCTCACACTTTGACACCTACACTTCATCCCGTAAAAGGCTATTATTTAGGATTTACGTGAGAGAAGTGAAATTCATCCCATGTGGAATGTTAGCCAAATCCTCATTGTTTTTTCTCCAAATCTTATGTAAATTCAGATGTTCCAACACACTGAGAAGGACAGGCTCAGTATGTTGTACAGCACATATGTGTGCCCACTTAACTCCTTTGAAACTTCAGAGGTAAGACTGGATTTTAGACTGGCACGGTATGGATCCGTAGAGAGATAAGGACATGCAAGAAATATTACTTTCCCCTCTCATTTTGCTGTTGGTGCTTCTGAGTCACCTACCTCACACTGTCAAAGTCTTCAAAGTCCTCCTGTGAGATCCATCTCCTTAGGCAGCTCTATGGGGGATGCAGTTTATTCACTGAACAGTCTTGAAAACAAATTACTATATGTCTTATACTGCAGGATATTCCAGTGAGGCAGAACCTGTTTTTGACTTCCAGGTAAGCTTATTAAGGCATTATGAGACTAGATAGATAACATGCCTCAGAGGTCAATGCAGACTCTTCTCTGTCTGTTGTGTTATGACTAAAAGTGTATTACACCATTTCCTACTGAGACAAAAGGAAAATAAATAATGGTGGGATAATCAAAGCACTTGAGCTCTAGAAGAGTCAGGGCCTTAGTCAGATATTAAAGACTATAACAAGGTGAGAAAATACCTCTGTGGCATATCAGTTTCCCAGTTGTATCTGTCAAGGTGACATCACTGACTTCCCACCCTTCTGACGATGCTCCAGGCTTCAGATGCCATGCCACTGACCATGGAAGTCCTGCAGTACTTTCCAGGCAACCCCATAAGGTGTCTGCACAGCTGGGGACACCTCTCAAAGCTTGACTTGAAGCCTTCTATCAGTCCAGATAGTCCAGGATGATAGGAGACCAAGGACTCTTTTTTTTTTTCTCTCATCCTAAAAACCTGAAATTCAGAATTAGATCCAGTTTGTAAATCATGAGCCTTGTTTCCTATTTTCTGTATACCCTGCCAGGATGAAACAGGGATGTGGTTGAACAGAAGTAAATATAAGACTAAGGAATCATTTTAGCTTTTGTTATCATTGCTTGTCACAAATCTGTTCTTCCTAAGGGTTTGGAGGACTTTTCTTCTTTCCCTTTCATCCCATGTCAGTCCATCAAAAGCATTCTCACTATACTAAAATATTAATGCTGAAAATATCACCAAACATACAGGGTTTTTTTGTGCTTCACATGTAAATATTTCATAAAGGCACTTATGAAGAAAAGCTAATCATGCCTCAAATCCTACAGACAATAGTCAGAAGTACATCTATGTGCTTTGGAAAGATCCTAAACTTGAAGAGGGATCCTAGAAACCTCTGTAATCAAACCAAGATCTCTGGATATTTTCAGAACACATGGGAAAAAATATGAATGAGATTTGAAGCCTATTGTTTCATAGTTTCTCTCTCTCTCTCTCGGAAGTATATCACAGATCACTGTCTCTCAAAAGAAGGCCATTTGTGATCTCTTCCATGGTTACTGATGGTTTATCCCGATGGGTCCTAACATAATTCAACACAATTTAGCTGTTTTGCATACATATATCCCAAACATTTTCGTAACAATCTCCATGTAAAGAGTAGAAGCCATGTGAAGACAATTGCACCATAATTTTCCCTGACCTCCATTTCCTTATTCTCTACTAAAAATCGAATGCTGCTCTTGGCTTCTCCTCTTCAAGTCTGTCCTTACCAACAGCCCTGCTCCAAAAGCATCACCATGACTGCTGGGAATACTGTCCCCCAGGGGACAAATGCTGCCCTCTTGGTCACAGCTGACAGCTCTGGATTCTGCTTCTAAGCCTACTACTCAAGGACTAGACACTCTCAGCTGGGGCCAAGCATCCAAAAAAATGGAGCACAGGTTTGTCACACAGGTTTATTTATCCAGGGTGCCTACATAATTGTAGATATGCACCAGCAACAGTGTCATCCACTTCCCCAAAAGCCTGACGATAGAGAATCCCAACTACACTCTCCTATAAAATGTAGTTAGGTACTTCCTCGAACATATTACTGCATTCTCCTATTACC
The DNA here is from genome assembly GCA_013399075.1 of Chloroceryle aenea. NCBI lineage: Eukaryota > Metazoa > Chordata > Aves > Coraciiformes > Cerylidae > Chloroceryle > Chloroceryle aenea. The sequence goes on along the minus strand of VWZY01011348.1, from coordinate 37,644 downwards.
TATAATCTCACATTAGGCATCTTTCATGAACTTTTAAACTGATTATTTTCTTTATCCTTATCCTAAGATCACATTAAAATGTTAGATATTATCAGCATCAGATGTCCAGTTTTTGCTGACATCTTAGGTTATGCACCCTACTACAGTATCACAAGTGTCACAAAGGTTAATCTGTTGATGGTTTATAGACATCCTGTTCATTAAATCAGTTAAACTTGCACACTACTCATTAATGCAATTGCCCAGGTACAATAATTAAATTTCATCATTTTAAGGCTTCTGTAGAACTACTCAAACTTAGAGTATCAATGGAATTTGTGAAGCAATGGGCAAAAGACAGAGAGAGAAAATGAGCTGTTTCTTTGTAAATGATAGTTAGATGCTTTCCTGATAGCTGGAAGGAGTAGAGATAAGAGCTCCAATGCTTTTTACAGCTTTTAGTCTCCTTCTCAGAAGTTCATTTACCTTTAGTACTGTCACGTATCTTCCTAGAAAGTTTGTTTTTTGTGTTCCATAAAGCAAAATAGCTTATGTGTTTGAAATTTCAACTGCAATACCTTGGTTTAAGCACATTAATATCTGTAAACATAATAACAGTGGGGAAGTTATCAGCTTCATGAATAACACTGATCTGTTTCTGAGCAATTTCAGATGCTTTGTAAATTGTTATGAAATCCATGAGGACAGTACAATAACAGCTTAAATGCTGAACTCTTTTTACCCTTTTCTGTCCCTTCAAAGATAAATCAGCATTAAACTATAGAAATTAATTTTGGAAATCAGCAACATAAAAGATGATATTTCTCACTTCTTAGACTGACTTCTCAAGTTAGCCCATCAGCTCCAGGCAGAAGATAATATATTCTGAGTGCATGTAAGCGAGCAAATATTTTGATTTAAAATCTTTTCCTTTTAAGATACATGATTTTTAACAAAAAAACAAAACAAAACAAAAAAAAACCTGGTTCCTACAAATTTTCTTTGACTAGCTCTGTTGAGGTAGAAGACAATGCAAGCAATCAAACCGCATCTTGTCTGCAAGCAGAACCCAGGGAAGTGATTACTCTTAAGCAAGTCCATGATTGTGAGATCTCTTCAGCTTAGATGATGCAATTATGTAAGTTTAATTTCACCCCACTTGTTTGTGTGAAGTCCTTAAGAGATAATTGCGTATGAGAAGTCCTCATTACATTCTGTACAGAGATTGGCATTTCTGACCATGAAAGAATATTTGAGGATAAATCACTGCAAAAGATCCCATTACTATTTGAAATAGTATGAACAAAAGACTGATAACTATGTGCTAATGTCATCAGTATAGATTTCTCACAGTTACATTATCATCAAGGGAGCAATTCTGAGACTATTTCCCCAATCAAAAGGAAATTTTTAAATTGCTAAAATTTTATAGCTCATTAAAGAAGTATGTGAATGTCATTTTAACATAACCAAACTTAGTTCATTTTGAAGCCACGGTTGTCATTTGGTGCACAACACTCTCAAAATAGTAGTAATGTATGGCAAGAATTAGCAAAAACATTTTGAAAGCCCTTTATCAATGTCCTTTATCTCTCAATCTTGCAAGTGAACCTTAATAAGCCTATGCCATACCTATATATGCAAATAAGTGAGCTACCAATAGATGGCACTTGATGAAAGATGGCATCATTTGGGGGTTTTACAAGACCAGTGCATATAGCAGCTGTACACAGCAAAACAGCATCTCCCAGCTGCTCTTTGCATTAACATTTAAAAGTAGACTGCAACATTTGCCTCCAGTCCTGCAAAACATGTAGACTGTACGTGTGTGTGTTTGTGTATCTGTGTGCATTCTTTTCTGCTTACTTTTGCACAAGTCCATCAGACCTAAACTGGAAGGTATCCGTCCAGTGCTGTCAAATGTAGAAGGTGAATGCAGTTGCACAGTTCTTTACCTAAACTAAGAAAATATCATAAACACAAAATCCTCTGCAACTAATATTCCTTTCTATTCAGAGGATCAAAGTAATTTTTCAAATATAAGAAATCTGTGGCAGTTTGGCATGACACCTTGTGTACCTGGTTCTGACATGTCAAGGAGACTCAAAAGACAGGAAGTGAGCCTGAAGAACTTGAAGTATACATTAAGAAAATTCAGTAATCTTAGTAATTGTCTTAAAAAGTCTGCTCTGTTTTGGAATAGACTCCATTTGCCAAGACAAAAACTTCTAACATAAAAAAGTTCTTTCCTGTCACAAATCTTAGGGATTTCCCTGTGGTTTTATTATTCATTGCCCCCATGCTATCTAGGTTTATACTCTGAAATGCTAATAACTTGCCTATTGTTAATATTTCACTTTGGTTTCCAGTTTTTCCTCTCATACACTTGATGCTTATTCTCCACCTTCAGAAGTCCCTTCCAGCCCTAGCCATTCTATGATTCTATGATTCTATCTGGTTTTAATATTTGACACAACAACTAAGGAAGAAGTGGGGATATTTATTCTGGACTATTAAAACAAGCTGCACCCTAAATTTCATAGCTATTTTTAACTGCAAACTCTTTCCCTTCATTTTGCTGCCCTTAATTCTAGTTCTTCCTTGCTGTACTACTGGTAAACCGATGCTGGCAATTATGTCGTAGCTCACACC
>VWZY01011348.1:19490-31949 GCA_013399075.1 Chloroceryle aenea | reverse complement strand
CAATCTTGTTTGTCTTCCCTCTGATTCTGAGCCATAGACGCTCAACCATATTGTCATTATAATTAAATGCCAAACATTCGTAACAGTCCCTAATGTACAAGGCCACCCCATCACGTCTCCTTACTTGTCTATCCCTTCTAAAGAGGTTGCTGCCATTGATTGTTACAGTCCAGTCATGCAAGACGGTGCATCACATTTCTGTGATAACTACTATGTAATAGTTTTCCTTATGCACCATGTCTTCTAGGTCCTGTTTGTTGTCCATGCTACATGCATCAGTGTAGATGCACTTCAGCTGGGCAATGATCCTGACACCTTTCTGTGGGTGGAAGCCCTAATTCATACCTGACCATTCTCAGATGTTACCATGGCCTCTAACACATCAATAACCCTTGCATATTTACTGCTCCATGAATCTCCAGCCCCTACCTCCACTGAAGTAGGCAGTAGAACAAGGGTCCTTGCTAGCACACCATCCTACAGACAATGACATGCATCCCCCAGGCTTATCTCTAGCAGGCCCAATTATATCCCCTCCCCACTTCCAGTCTAGATCTGTGCCTGGGGAGAGTGGGAGGGTCTGTCACAGATTTTTGAAGGTGAATACAAACACTTCTTCTTTGGGATACACCTTTAGACATGATGTTACTCTGCGCACACACTGTAGAGTAGTGTCTGGTAGTCCTTGTACCTCCCTGTTCTCCACAAAACCGTTCCTAGCACTGTGGTATACTGATGCCTTGTCAGCAGAAATCCAGAGTTTGTTCCTATGCAAGCTCAGTTTAAACTCTTACTTCCATGTTCCAAGTCTATCTTCTTCTGCACTTGGGGGTTAAACCCTGAAAGGTTTCCTGATATGGACCATCTCAATGCCAACATGTTTCCTCACCTGCTAGTAGAGACATTCTTGGGAGACTTATTCATCTGAGTAAAGTTGATTGCAATTGTAAGCTACGGGATATTTGGAGTCTTTGGCTCAGATATGTGAATGCACTGTCAAGGTGTGTAACACAACAGGACTGCATCTGCAGAGCAATCCATGGGATTCAGAGGACCTGAAATTCATACTACATGTTTTACAAGGGCCCTATCTCATATTAGCTGTAGTCTAAGACTGTAGGCTGGATACCCATTAGTGGTTGAAGGTCTTGCTCCATTTGCTTGAAGAGTGTGCCCTTCCCTGAGAATCACACTACAGTAAGTAGAAGCAAACAGGAAATTCATTTCACACACTGCAGCTGAAATATTATGAGAATAGAGGCTTATTTAGCAACCTATAGCAACCAAAGTTTCTCTTGGCCTATGTGGGATTTTTGGAGTCTAAATACTCTTCCAGATCTATCCTTAGCTGTTACTTCTCACTGCTGTTATTTACTATATACTCCCTTCTTCTGATAGTTATTCCATAAAGCATTTCCAGATACAGCTGGCATCAGGAATGCTGCACAAAAGAAGGTCATATTTGAGATTTCTTTAATAACTAGGAACATAAGCCAAATATTATTCATGTCTAGGTTATTATGAAAAGTTAAGCCTTTTATGAAATTTCCATAACATAACAGCTTTAACTGACTCTTTGTTATGGTAGGGAATACACGAGATGGCAAGGACTCATCTGGTTTTCAACTACTGTACCCAGCACCCCCTCTCACAAAGGATATTGCTGAATTAGACAGGGTTCAGAGCAAGGCACTGAAAGTTATTAAGCACGTGATAAAACTGTTTAGGAATACAGATTAAAAAGGTTGGTTTTGTTTATTTGTGAAAGAGGAGAATAAGAGAAAACATGATAAAAGCACACAAAGTAATGAATGTTACAGAGAGCAGAGCAGAAACCTCTATCCTTGTCTCATAACACACTTGACAACAAAGCAGTCAAAGAAATCAAAAGGTGGCAAATTCAGATCTGATAAAAGGAAATGTTATTCTGTACAAAACGTAATTAGTCTGTAGAAGCTATTACCACTGACTGCTATGCTGGCCAAGAATGTAGTTCAAAGGTGAAGTTCAAAAAGAAAAAGGTATATGTTATTTGTATAATAACCTATATAATATTAATGCTAAAGGGATGGAGGGGAAAGGTGTAAAAATCTTAAGCATTTCAGAGATGCAAAACACACAGTAACTAATACAACTAGGATGTGATGGGCTATGTGTTTCCTATCTGCTTTTCACTGGATTTTGTTAGCATTCCTGAAAGCACATGGAGTGGCCTCTCTCACAATGGCAATCTGGCATCATATATAGAAAACAAAACACAAGACACCTGATATTAATATGTCAGGTTGGGAACTTCAGTGTTAAGGAACCTGTGGTTATTACTGTCCTTGCCTGCTTAGCTGCAATGAGGGTTACTGCCAGTACGTGGAGCATAGCATCATAGATTTCCTTGGCTCAATTTACCACAGTTTATCTGGAGGCAGTCTGAGACAATATGAGGCAAAATGCTGTCTTACTTACCTAGTTGTCACTTCATGAATATTTCATAGTCACAGAAAACATCTCTTCGACTCTTCCTGCTGAAACCAGTCAGAAGGGAAACAGATCTGGGTTGTACATCTTGAGTTTCTTCAGTACCTCATAACAGCTTCTCCAACATTAATTCCGTAGTCTTTCACAACTCATGGACAAGCAACAGTAGTTAAAAGGGAGAAAAAAAAGCCCTAAAGCTATAGCAGAAGATAAAGTTTGCAGTTATTTTGGCATGGATTTTTATAAATTCAGAATTCTAAAGGCAGGATGTTATACTTTAGCTATCCCCATAGTTTGCTTTGCACACAGGAATTTGATACATTAATAACTTAAATAAAACTTTTACTTAATACCACGCAACTTTGGTGCTCATCCAGCTCTTTCAACATTTTCCTTGTTGTCTTTTTCCGTGGTTGCCTGGTTTCTAGGCAGACAACCAGACTGAGGAGGAGATATGGAAAGAGATAAATGTGCCTTGGGAGTAGGGAGGAAAACGTTTGAGATTTAGAAGAGTGAAAATGACAGCAAGTGACCTATGGGGACAACTCAGTTCTTTGGGAAGGTTGCCAGTTGTCAAGATCAAGACTCCCTTCATGGCAGGGTGAATATAATCATATATATGAACAGGAATCACGGGTTTCTCTTTCTTGTGAAAAAAGCATATATGATCTGGAATATGGACTTTGAATGAGACAGCAATTCAATGCTGTTCTTGATGCAGTGTTCTGGGAGAAGGTAGGAAGATAAGCAGTTGCACCTGAACAAAGTATGTTGAAACAAGAGCCAGATGAACTCTTTCTATCAAACAGTTTTATTAATATTAACCTATGCACACTGCTTGGTGACAATTTAAAGCGTGTCTTAGAACAGAGGAGCAAAATAATAAATATATAAATAAAAATTCCTGCATTGGCAGGGGGGTTTGACTTGGTCCCTTCCAACCCCTACCATTCTATGATAATAAGGTAAATAATCCTTTGCTTCTTCCAGCATGGATACATGAAACAGCTTGAGACAACTCAAAACTACTTGAGACTACTAAGTATTTTCCTCAATTACACTTGAGGGATTAAGAATTTTAGAAAAATACAGTGGAGTCCCTTGTATTTCACATAATTGCATATATTATATTGGTAAGGGTGCATTCAACTCCTGCATCCAGATCATTGATACATATATTGAACAGAACTGTCTCTAGAATCGAGCCCTGAGGAACACATCTAGTGACTGGTCACCAGACAGCTGTAGACACATTCACTGGAAATCCTATGAATTCTGCCCTTCAGACAGTTTTTCACCCAGCATACCATGAACCTGCTCATCCTACATCTGGACAACATGTCTAGAAAGATGCTGAGAGTGACAGTGTCAAAAGCCTTACAACAATCCAGAAAAACTACATCCATTCCCTTCCCTTCATCCACTAGGCAAGTGACTTTATCATAGAACAATATCAGACTAGTTAATCAGGACTTTCCCTTTGTGAATCCATGTTGACTGTGCCTGGTGATTGCATTATTCTTTTAAAAATCTCCATGACTTTTTCAGGAACTGATGTTAGACTAATACATAATAGTTTATTTTTTAGAAAAGTTCAAATAAGCGAGAAGAGAATGTACTTTACAGTCTGTCATTTATGATAAGTAGTTATCACAGACCATTTCCAAGAGTGGGATTGAAATGTTTTCTTATCAGTGAATGATAAGCTCTTCTACAGGAGTGAAATCCACATATTGTTGCTGAAAAAAATTAAATGCTTGCTGCTCATTTTAAATGAATCAGGGAAGGCTCCTGCATGCTAAGTGCTGGATAATCTGCTCTAGCATTCCACCTGAATGAAAGTGAGCTCCACCATTCCCATCCAAGTTATTAGTATTTGTCACAATTAATGAGTAGACATTTTATATGAGATTATTTTCTCCCCTGATTCAGAGAAAGTTAAATTTTATTAGAATACCATAGCTCATATAAAGGAAGACAATAATATTCTGTTCTTTAGAGACAGCACTTTATCTATCATCTCTTGAAATTCCAGTTTCCAATTCCAAACTCCAACAGGGAAAATTCCAATTCATAGCAGTTTTTCCCACATTCAGCTCTCTCTAAAACGAAATCAAATTGTTGATCACAAGCTACCTGGTAGTATTCTTTAAAGAAATCTTCCCAGTATATTTTCATACCCAGCAGAGAGATGGAGCCCCTGAAACATTTTACCCATTCAACAGGAAATAGGAGGCTAAGGAATATAAAAGACACAGTGTTCTTTCAGCCAAATTCTTCCTGTTTTGATAAGACTGTCCTTTACAGAAATAAAAGGTGTTCAGTTTCTGCTGATTCAGGTTCTGGGACAAGCTGTGTAATTCAGACTCTAGTTTGAGAGATCAGCATCTGCATACACAGACCATGAAAATGAATGGAAAGAGGGGCTGGTTCTTAAATATTGTGTAAACATTTTCATAAATTTGAGGAAGGTTAGTCTTGAAATAAGTTGGGAAATGACGTGAAAAGACCTTGTATGTCTCTGATTTATACATGCTGTTGACAAAGCTATTAAAATAATGTCAAGCATGTAATGATAAGCCTTAATACGATATCTCTGACAACGGAATAGCACCTAAAACAATGAAATGTCATGTTTAAGTGCATTATGTGCAATAATGCACCATTAACAGCTGTTATATGCCAGCTTCACAGAGGAAGAGATGCTATGGATTATCAATGAAATGCTTTCAAACATTCAATGGGATTGCTTTGCCTCAGGCTTGTAATAGCCAGCCACTTCAGGGACAGACAGGCATTTTCATCAAACCGGATGATTACCTCCTGGGGATAGGGATAGGAGATGTCAATAAACTCTTTTTATGTGAAAATTTCCCCTGGAAATGTGGCTTTTTCCTTACAGATCTGGCTCATCATTTTATCTATATATAGAGAGAGATATTTTTTTTTTGTATTTAGTAAGCACTGAAGTTATCTGAAGGAACTGAACACTTCTGCTTTACTGCACAGTAAGATTTCAACACCACTGTAACAAGATTACATACACCTTTACTGTCTATCTGAAATGTGTGATTTACAAGGCTTGTTTTATTTATTAATATATTAATTCTAACACATCTTCAGGAAAAAAAAGAGCACAAACCCACTGGCCACATTCGTATATGGCTCTTACTTCCACCTTCCTGATGAACTGATTCGATCTCTCACATCTCCTCTTACCATATATAAAGTATGGATTATCCCATGTCAGATTTCTATCTTAGAAAATAAAAAAAAAAACCCAAGCCTTCTTTTGGAGACTTTGGATGTTTTTGAGAGAGCAAAAAGAACTTCAAATACAATTCTTACAATCAGAACAACAGATCTTCAATTTAGCTTAAGGAAGATTAAAAGTGTTGAGGCAGTATGCACTCTTTACTGATAATGCATTTGGAAATTCAACAAAATGGGGCATCCCTCAATAAAAGTTTCCTCTTTCTCCTCTACAAAGACCTCCATGGCCCTGCCCTTTCCACCCTTAAGATGTTATCCCTGCACAAATTCTTTGCTATCCCAGAGCTGACATCCTTACTTTGACACCTGAAGGTTCCCAATCCCTGTCTGCTCTGGTGCCCCCCCATAAAGTAATGCTTCATTATTGAGGGGGTCCTTGAGTTCACCTCCTTCATTGGTTCTCCTCACTACCTGCCTATATCTGTGGCAAGACCCACCTATGAGGGAAGAACGATGCTGGCACTTTTCAGTACTGAAAATTTTGCACACATACCAATAAGCAGAAGCAGTCTGTACATGGTGGATTGGAATCTTCCCTCCTTCTTGTGACAGTATTTATTTCCCACAGCTTTTTAAAGTTTTTGGCACAGCAAGCCCCCATCCTTCAGAGTGTCTATAAATACAAAGGGGGTGTGGGGGAAAATTCTCTTAGAATTTAGCATTAGGTTAACTAGTCTATGATTAAAAAATAAAGACAAACATTACTGTTCATATCTAATTACTGTAACATTTTTTCCTGAGACCGTTTCCAGACTGAAGAACACTCCCTGGATTTGGCCTTCTCCTCCTGGGCTCACAGCTTGGCAAGAAAGTGCACTCAAGGAAGCTGCTAGGGTTCTTCTGTTACTTGTTTTGAAAGATCTTTTGGCCAACTGACCTTTTTAATTTCCTTCACATACAATTCCAGTATTTCTATTTCCCCTACAGAATGTCATTCTAGTGCCAGTATAGTTATCACTACTTCCTAGAAAATGATAACATGCATAGGAGAAAGCAGATTAAATCCTTTAAGGACAACCATGATAAAAACAGCCATGGTTTGTAAGTGAAGGAAGTTGGAGGGGTTAGCTTAGTCTCATGAAAAGAGCATCCACATTTGAAAAACCTCTCTTGGAATGAGCTATAGTCTCTAATCATGAAAGCCTGGGGGAAAGAAGATTGACAAAACCTGAAAGATACAGAGAAATTGGGCAGTAAAAATTACCCAGCATATGGTCTTATTCTACCTATCCATCAGTCCCTAAGCAGCAAAACTGAACCTAAATTTTGAACCAACATTTCATAAGAGAAAAGACATATAGGACCTAACAACTACTCAGATCAACAGTTGAAGTATATTTTCTTCAAGTGTGACCAAATATCAAAACAATGACTTGTCTTGATAGAAGCTAACCGCTCTTTAAAACATGTTCTTTACACAAAGAATATAAATTATCGCAAGAGTGAATTTGCAACAAATGACATACTACAGTCACACAGTGTCATGGTTTAAGCCAGTGGGTCTTTGAACAACAGGGTGTTAACTTTTTGGTCTAAAAAGAGGTGTCCCAGATCTCCCTTGAATAGAAGGTACACACAATTTGTTTTTCTAAAGTACCTGATCTTATCAAATAGAAGGCATTTTGCACTCCTATTGTCTTATAACGAGGTACTGTTGTGTTTTGGTATCTATCCTGTGAAATATAAGAACTTAGGCTTTGGAAACCAGCCTGTTTTAAATAAAAATCGAGGCAAGAAGAGGCAGTTGATCAGGAAGTTTCATTTCACTTTAAATATGCAATCTGAAGAGTTCAGGCTTCTTCTGCTAATTTTGTATTTGTTTTGCTGTACTGATTCATGTGTGATGCTACATTAAATAGTTCAATCTATCTTAACATAATACTAGCAATAAACAGCAGCTAAAAAGGAAATGTTGCATTACTCTTACCTTTTGGGAACAAAGGTGCATAGAAGAAAAAAAGAAAAATTAAAAGAAAAAGGTGTACAGACATTCCTGTTTCTTAGTCCAGATTTGCAGAAGGAGGTGTTCACAGAACTTTTAAAAGCCGCATCATTGTTTTTTTTATGGAGAGGCATTGGATCATCCCAATGTAAAACAGTAATGTCAGGGATTTCGTATAAAACTTCCTGCAGTTCTCCCCACACACACACACCTTCTGTGTTACTTTCACAAAAAACTGTCCAGGTTTCCCTTCAGCATTTCCTTAAGGCAAAGAAAATTTCCCCAGCTGCATATCTCTGTGACCGTCAGGTAGCTACCCATTGCCTGCAGGAATACCACCATGGAAATAACTAGTATTTTCAGGAAAAAGGGTTGTGAAATGAACAAAGAGGTTTTCTTGTCCCCAAACAAAACATTTAGCTCAATTATGGGTATTTAAATGCTTTTCAAGTATCACTGCTAGATTAGTTTTGGGGAAAAAAAAAAAAAAAGTGTTCTAGAGGGAACAATTGAGCCGCCCTTTTTGAAAATGTCAAAAAATTGTATTCCAGGAAAGATCTCTGTTCTTTCAACTTGAGCTACTTGACAAACTAGAAACAAATTCAAGGATTATTTTGGACATTTCAAACCTTTAATTTTTTGTCAGACCTAATTCCAACCCTAATATTTCACATAACCAGAGACAGCAGTATAAGCACAGCAACATTCGAGTTTAGATGCTGTGAGCTGCTCTACAATGCACCTCAAATTTCGGAGCCAGTTTTTCTGATGCCAGTGAACATACTTAAATTACCTTTTTCTGTTTGTTTTGTTCTTATTGGACAAATGAAAGAATGTAAGGTAATGTAATTTTAATATCAATTAATGTACTTGGGCTGGAAATAACTTCATGTTCGCAACAATTAGTTTAACAATTGTCAGCACTATGAGGAAAGAGCTTTCTTGCTCTAAATATGGCTAAGAGAAAACTGCTGGAAATAAAAGTTCTCAGCCTATATCTTTTGTTGTCCCTCACTAAGCACTGGCAGGCAGCAGGAAGTTTTCACACTTGTTCACAGCACTGACATTTTCCTCAGGATGCCTCCAGCAGCATGAACTAATCACCTCTCTGTGTATTCAAGACAGTCAAAAGATATAGTGGAGATCCCACTAAGTCTAATGCATCTGCTTGAATCTTTTCAGGAGAATACTCCACCAATAATTAACTGTTTGGGAGCCGTAAGAAGGATATTCAGGACTTCTATTCTTAATAACCATTTCAATAATTAGTTTGCTAATATCACTCATGAAATACAAATCGTTTGCTACTTCAGGCTATGAGTTCCTCTTAGTCTCATGTTTCAGGCTTGCAGAAGATTGATGTAAAAATCTTGCCTTCTGTAACTCAGGTATTCTAGTAGAACTGTTCCTCTTCTAAACTGTTGAGGTGAAGGCTTGTATGTGTACTTGCTTTTGCAGTTCATCAAGCCCATTGAAACTGAAAGACATAGCAGTAAACTCAGCCAAATCTTTGGAGGATGAAAGCATGCAGAAATAAAACAGTCTAGTAGCTCAGATCTTAACTGAGATTCAGAAAGACTAGTTTCCACTTTCTGCTCCTTTGCGGACTTCGCTTTGTCCAGAGAGAAGTTTTTACAGCCCAGATTCTGACAGTATTGACCTATTGCTTTCCTCTGGTAGATGTGTCTGAACAAAATGATAGCAAAATGATAGCAAGTCTCAATTTACAAGGTTTTGGGTTTGGTTGGTTAGTTTGGTTGTTTTGTTTTTTTTTTGAGGTGGATAAATAAAAAATTGTAAAACTCTCAAACATTAAGGTAGAGAGAAATATACAGAACCCTAAGATGAGTGGCTATGCAGGTCTAGCAGATTGCATGACTTCTACTACCTGCTTCAGCAGCTACACCTACTTCTATGCCTTGTGTGAGTCTTGAAGATTTAGAAATCATTACAAACCCACTGGAACATGCAGACAAATCTGAACAAGGGTGATGCTTACCGTAAGCATTGCATATTTGTTTTGCTTCCTTGTGATGTTAAGAACTGATTTAATAAGCATACAATGTTGCTTTCAGGTCCCCTAAGGCCAAAGAAGGTATTAAAGCTATTTCTTGGGAATTTTATTCTTGAACCATTTTACAAGGTGGCTTGTGAGTTTTTTTCTATTAATTGGGAAATACCTCCATGCCTTAGTTGTTGCTCACTCATAGGTTACATTGCTTAAGTGTAATGTTACAAGCCATTAATGAATAATATAAAATAGGAAATGAAAAATACACTCACTGATGCTATTTCTGGTATATGCATTGTAGCCAAGGGGGACAGACTGCACTTCTTCATTCTTCACAGACAATGAAGAAAATCCTTCTATATCTTTGGGTTTTGTGAACAGAAATTTGACATTACCTTCTAGTCATTATTTCTAATGTGAGAAAAACAATTATTTCACTTTCAGGATGCAAAGAAAGGGTAGAGTTGGTACTAGTGAATCTGGGACTTTGAAATTCACACAAAGGGGACATAGGTTCACCCACTATGTTACAGGTAATTATCTGGAAAGAGCAGCAACTTTTCTTCAAAGTCTTTTGTGAATATCATTGAAGATATTTAATTACAAGCATATAGTCAATGCAGTTACATGCACATATGTAAGTTCACACCACATTTATGCTTTTACATGTTTGAAATCATACTCAACAATACTCTTGGAATGTATCTACTTACCTCTATTTCTGTGATCACAGGCTTAAAAGCTAATTTCTGTGAAGACATTGTGGGCCATTGCAATGATACTTGTCTTCTTCTGAAGTGCATTTGTGTGCCCCCGTCTATAATTAGGACTTTGACATACCTTTGCAGTGGTCAGCTAAAACAACTGCAGCTCGTTAAGATGCCAAACACAGTTATGACAGTTAGATTTTCTCTGAAAGTGGTAGGTGTCTAGCCTAAAACTATGGATAGCAAAAATGCTAATTCTTCATGAAGCCAGCTGCTTTGATTATATAAGCCATGAGTTTTTACACTTGGTGGGCTATCTGATCTGCTTCATCATCTTGTTGCTTGTATTGTAGTGATTTGTTAGTATTTGACATCATAGTAATCCTTGTCAGGACCAATGCTCATATGGAAGTTATGACTTTGTTTAGAACAGAAGACACATAGTTCTGTCTACACTAATCCATATTATTGTGAATAATGCTTTTTTTTTATCACACTCTCTCCTTTCCTCTCCCCACAACACCTATTCCTGTCTCTTCCTTTGGTTTCCTCTTCTCATCCTTCCCCTCGCCCCATCCCCCTTATGCACACAGAAGAGCAATAATTCCTTTATACAGGTGAGCCATGAGTACTCTGCATACTATATACATAGTGAAGTAAAAGTCAAATGGTTTATAAGTGTTTTTAGTACATGGGTGAATTTTCAGAAATTATCCACTTCTGTAGTTCAAGAGCCACCAAAAAAACAGTCACACAGGCTGCCCTTTGTGATTGGTGTTTTCTCTGATAAGAAATCTTCCTCTTCCTATTATCACAAAACATAAAAATCTCATTTTCCCAGGCTTCAGACCCCAGTCCCTAAGAAAAGTACTTTTGGAAGCCATGGTGGGTTGTGATGTGAGAAATACAGTTAAAGAATGGTCAGACTTTGAACATGAGTAACCTCACTAGTAACCACCCATAAACCACATGTGAGCACATAACTCAGTGTAATGCCTGGGGCCACAGCAAGCATATTTTCTATCAGGCAGCTGAATGCAGCAATGTGCCACTTGAAGAGAGTTCTGTGCTAACCATTTCTGAAATCTAGGCTTTCGTGTCAAGGCAGTTTCAGGAAATCCCTGTAACAGGCAATTTTTTCAAAATTTATTTTCAAGCTTCAGTTGATAGCTCTTCCAGAAAAAAACACAGATGGGTTTCTTTCCTGCTTCAAAATATGGTATGTCTCCAATCCTAGAAATAAAGTTGACTACAGCAGATAATATCAAGAAATTAAGTTGAATTTTCTTCTTCCATTTTGGTCCATTTACTTACTGTAGCTCAGGTATGGGTTTGAGTGTAGTTGAAAGACACATTTTTGAAGACAAAATGCACTCCTTCCTGCAATTACATGGAGTGCTTTTTGACTAAAGTAAAGAAGTGGGAGGGAAGATCTCTTGCCACAATGTCCTTGTTTTATTTAGGAACACTATTTACTAAGTGCTTGTTCACATTTTTAGAGAGGCAGTCTTCCTCTCATGCCTATTATGTAACATTTTTTTAGTACTACAGCAATAGAGAAAAATGCTCTATTGCTATGCTCTTTGACAACGATCAGCTGTGTAATGGTAATATCATGGTGCCCTTAGAACATTAGCATTCACTATTATGTTCAGGTTATAACTTGAAGGTCAATATTTTTCTTGGAATGGGAAATTCCTGGTAAGAAATATTTCTTTAAATTGCAAATCAACANGCACTGGTTTAAGAATAGATAGAAAGTCGTTAGGATACACATACAGGTGCACTTTTTAGTGGATTATGTGTACGTAGCGTGTGTGTCTTTAAATATGTATGTAAAATACATACCATGAAAATTTTCATATATATATATGTACATACATGTGTGTGTATAGATTTATAAATATAAACCAGACTGCGAACAGCAAGACAGTGTCGTCGGTACCGGTAAACCCTGTGCTGAAGGGCTACGGGTTTTTGTCTTCCTTTTTTTTGAGGTTTTTACGGTGGACAGGGGGTTCTCTGAGCCAGGGAAGCCCGAGGAAAGAAGGAGA
>VWZY01011348.1:2299-13692 GCA_013399075.1 Chloroceryle aenea | reverse complement strand
AATAAAGAAAAAAAAAAAAAATGATAATAATACAAGCTTAAAATTTACCTGATGCTACTTAAATTAGAAAGCTGGAAGAATACTGCTGTACAAAAGATTTGTTGATATATTGTCAGGAAGTTCTCAGAAAGGCTTTTAGTATGCACAAGAATGGGTAATTTCTTAATTGTCTTGACTTTATGGCCAAAATTTCCTTCTGTAAAGAACCTAAGATCAGTACTGACTGAATGAACTTATATTATTTTGATTCTTTTTGTAAACAATCATAAATTTGTCTGGCAAATTGAAATTATTCATTACTGTTTCACATACTAGTGCTGCTAAATTAACCCCGAAGACAGGCAATAAAAGGTAGGAATCAATGTATGCATCTACCTAACCAAACATCTATTATTCATCCTTTTTCTTGCTTCCTACACGGGATGCGGGGGTCTCAGAGATCCAAGGTCAATAAATATCCAACACAAAAATCTTCTCTGTTATATGATGGAGTGATGGATCTGTACAAAACACATCAAATGGTTTGGATTTTGTCGGTGGTGGTGGTTTGTTTTGTTTTTTTTTCTTTTAAATTTGTCTGGCTCTGCTAACAAGTGGTTGTGACAGTCAATAAGCCAGAAAATGTGTACCTGCAAAATAGCTCCATCAGCTCTCTGTATATGTGTGTGTGTAGACACACAGATACACAGAGTTGTATTCCTACACACCCCTTGACAAACCCCAAACCAAATAATTAAATGTATAGTGGCCATATAAAATAAGATGAAAAGTAGTGAAGCTTGGCTTTGATGTAATTTTTTTCAATGTGTGTTCAGAGGAATAAACTTCTGGCTCAGGGCTGCAATACACTGCTTGCCCTGAAGCTCTTGATTGTCTCTGCAGCATCCTGAAATATCATGTTTAAGGCTCTATTAAGGATAAGTGCAGTAGGTATCACTTCACTTGTTTGTAATTTTCCTTAAGAAGGTAACAGCATATAAAATTATCTATTTTTTATCTCAACCAACAAAGAGCCATAAGTACCTTTCAGTTTATAAGATTAAAACAAAACTAAACTAAAAACTAAACCCAAAACAAAACTAAAAACAACACAGCACCAAAAAATAAACCCATGTGGACAATCTCCAAAACTAAACTAAAAGACAACAACAGTATGGCCCCAGTTTCACCTGCAGTGTGATACCCATGCTCTTTTTCTTTTCAAACTGGCAAAATTACATCTATAAATTACCGTTGAAATAACTCTCCCAGTCCTTTGCCTACAAAGGTAAACTCTGGGGCAACTTTAAGATGGCTGCCAACTATAGATACTGTGTTAGATGAAATTTCCAATTTGAAAGCAGACTTTTGAGCCACTTTTCAAAAACGGCTTGGGTTTCAAAGCCATTTAATGTCAGATAGAACTCTGTATATGCAATTATGTGCAGACATTGTCTTATGCGTGCTTCAGCACCCGATTTAATTGTTACAGTAATGATATATGTGTCCTGGCTTCCAGCTGAATTGTGCATGACACAGCTCGTGCATTTTGCATTCACGGCCCCAAGATCAGGTTGCCTGTGTATGTAATTCNTTGATCTGCTGGCCATGCTTCTTGTGATGCAGGCCATGATGCAGTTGATTAATGCACTGCTGTCCTCAGATCTTCTCCATCTAGGGATGATGGAGAAGCTCTGTGCTGCTCAGCCCAGGGGTGAATGTTATATTAACAGCTACATTTACCAGCTCTTCAGCAGCCACAAAATTCTTAATATTATGGCAGTTTGCATACAATCACATTCTGTGTGCACAAGAGTGAAGAACAAAACCTAAAATATAAAAATTATTGTGTGTGATGTTCCTTTTTTATAGAGACATTTTGAAAATTCTTATTCTTGTGACAATTTGTCATAACAAGGCCAGTCTTATTTTTTATTTTCTTTTTTATTTTCTGATATTATATTATGTTTATATGTCAGGTTTTGTCCTTACTGAATTTTTCAGCATTAGCCTGCATAGCAACTTCATACACTAAGAAGACTTTCAATCAGTGACCTTTACTAACGAAGGGCAAACCCTAAGGAATTTTGTTCATACTGATTCACCCTCAGAGACATAATGGTTTTGCCATCTCACACCGATGTCAGACTCTGTGAGACTGACCCACTTGGCTGAGAGCTGGTGGGAATTAGTCTGGATGGGGCAGCCAGAACATGGGCCAGGTTCCTGAGGAAAACCTCTGTCCATCCCACCTCCTGTCACCCACTGTTGGAGTAACCACATTGCCTCCAGTGGTCAAAAATGGGCATGGGTAAGGTGGATGGACCATGTCAAGTACTGCTGCTTCAGTTCCTATGGCTGCTGGTGCTGGGTTTGCTAGAAAAAGGGAGGCCGAGAGTTCACAGAGCAGAAGCCACAGGTGTTGCAATAGTTTATACTGCTGTGTTGCGGAGTTTACTGTCTTCAATACATATTCAGGGGTAATCACTGTATTCTGCAAACTGTGGAAATAACCTCAGATAGCTGGAGATTATATAATAGGTATGGAAATGCAGTAGGAAACTGATTTATTCTCATTGTCAATTACTGTAATTCAGTGCAATTTATTTAAGGCCACTATCTCTCACTCTAAGGGAAAATGCAAACATTAATCTTCATAAACTGTATCTTGGATATCAGTGGCCTGGATAATTAGCTTGTTACCCTCTGTGCATGTGCAGTTTTTCATGTTCAACAAGAAAGATAGGAGTCTAATCAGCTCCAGTGTACGTGTGTGGTTGTGTACACATCAGAGTTTAAGCAAACAGGAGAGAGTTGTTATCTTCAAATCATTGATGCCTTCAGTTTTCTTTAGAGACAGCTTTTTATTTCTTTTGAATGGTACTTACATTTTCTAAGTACTCATGTCAAAAACCTCAATGATTCTACAGAAGCTTCATTTCCCTGGCTTATCCCCTATCCCAATCTTTGTTGCAGGAGTATAATGTAGATTCTTACAGGCATCTCCTTTCTGGTGCATTTCAAGGTGCAGCTACATCTTGAGTATGGTGTGTGTGTGTCCCATGTACTACATATGGTCCTGAAGACCCGGACATTGCTTTATGAAGACAAACAGATTCAGCAAGGGAGAGCCCATCCTACTTTACATGGAGCTGAAATAAACACCTCCAGTGGCCAAATATTCAGAGACAGTGAGGTAAGCAAAATTTACTAACTTCCCATTTCATCTTGACCTATAAAAAATCCACCCTCCCAAGTAATACTGGCAGGAGGTCAAGCTGTGTGACCTCTCCCATTGTTAAAGGCAAAGGTATGAGAAGTCACCAATATTTTCAACTTGGTGGATTGTGAGATTTTTTGGCCTTACATTATTCACAGTTCCTTGACTGCCTTAGGGATACGACTAGAGACAGTTGATTTTTCTCTGCTGGACATGGTGTAATGGAAAGGGGAATTCAAGCCACCCAATGACAGAGGCTTTGCTCAGATAGGATAAGGACACCAGCATCTTAGTAATGTTATGTGGTCATTTGTGTTTTACCAGGTAGCTGCAAAATGTCCACGTGCTGCTTCAATAGCATCAGCAAATAATATTTAAAATGAACCAAGGAGAAAAACCAGGTGTACGGAGTAGATGAGTACACCAATTAATGGCATATTTACTGAACAGGTCTTCATGTGCTCTTCAAAAAGATCAACGGTCTGAAAAATTCTTCTTCCACAATGAATTTCGCATCAAAGACAAAAGCAAATTAATTTACATTGTATGCATCAGGAGCAGATTCTCAACAGCCTAATGCAGACTGACTCAATCTTGTGCCCACCACTGAATCTTTTTGAAGGTCCCTTGACACAGGCTGACCAGACTGACTCCTTGAGTTGCCCTGCAGACAAATGGGCTGGGGGAATTTGAAAGATAAGTTCCTCCCCGCAGGTCACCTTTCACTTTCTAACCTTGGTCCTGCAGAGGAGCAAGGGGGATGCAGGGATCATAGCTCATTGCTCTTAAGTTGAGCTTTGGAAACTGTGGTTTCACTCTGGGCTTTGACAGACAGACCACCTTTTAATGCTTCATTCCTTCCTACTGGCTGTTACTGTGCATTTGTGGTCTATTATCTAAATGTCTATGACAAGATTAATAGTTTTACTGCTAATGGTCTCCTGTTTATTACCAAAGATCCGCAAAGTCTCAGGGCTAGATTTTCTTATACCCATTTGCACAATCTAGAGATGCTGGAAAAGGCAGAAGGAAAGCTAAGGAGGCGTGTGTCCCTTTTCCTGAATGCACATGCAAACACACATGCACAAGTCCTCCTACCACCCTGTTTGTTTTCTTGCCTTCAACAGTCTCCAGACTTATTCAAAGTCAGGCCTGATCACACCAGTAGTGTCAGAGGGGGGCCCTCCATTGCAAGGCAATATTCGTAAAAACACAGAATTAACTGGTCCCAGTCATTATAAGCAGCTTCTTTATATATAGCCCCTATCTAAATATTTATGAAAGGCTGACCTTTGAGCCACCCTTCATAAGTGTAAGTGAAACTTTCCTGTAGACAGTGGTGGCCTCGAACTTGTGTAGATTAGGACTGCTGGATAGTCTTAGGATGCCCTGACAGATGCATTAAGATAGGTTCAGACTGAATGAATTTAGGATTTGTGTCTGTTCTCTTAACACTTGAGTATAGCCAGGAAAAAAAAACCTCTTACAGAATTGAAAGACTATGTCTCACCCGACTCTACATCTACCTGCACAGAGCTACTACTCACAGAAACGTCCGGGATCATGTTTACTCTGCCTTGTGGTACCCACTTAGCATGTACAGATAGCACCAGGAAAATAGCGAGAAACAGATGATAAAGCTGGTGTCTAGCCCCATTGGCTATTGACTTAAACGGAGGGTCGTTTATTGATACCAACAGGACACTTGGCCATCTGCTTCATGTAGCACTGCACAGATTAACTTCTGGATCAGGCAAAGTGACTTGTCAAGTTAGATCTGATTTGTGGACCAGTGCTGACTGAAGAAAAAGAAAATAAAATAACATTTCTGGAAGAGCAAAACACTTCATTTTGGGTTTGGACTTAAAAATCACATGAATGCACAAGGTCTGCATTCAGTGAGATTTTTATAGGCTTTGCACTTGTTTCTAATCCAAGCTCTGAATGCTGTTGAAACAGGACTTCAGACCAGGTTTCCTGTGTCCAAGCACGCTATTTAATCCCTGTCTCCAAGCATGTTGTTTAATCCCTGTCTCGGTAATAGGAGACCATTGGTGCTTTCCCCTCACCATCCTTGTGAGTGGCAGCTGAAAACACATGAGAAATGTCATTCTGTGGCAGTTGACAGAACTTGCCTGCCCTTTTTTGGTTTGGTTTGTTTTATTTGGGAGTTTGTGTTTTGTTGGTTTGGTTTTGGGTTTGTTTTTTGTTTATTTTTAATAAATCAAAGAGAAGCAGCTGGATGCCACAGAAGGTTAATTAATCATTCAGGTAGCATTTCACTTAAACAGGCACCTGTAGGAAGACATCAGGAGGCATAAGAATGAGCTGCCAAACAACAAAGACAGTGAAAGACTGCAAGGAACCAGCAGCAGGTCTGAGGGCAGGATTGCTCCCTTTCACCCTGCTCCTCTACCCTCACCAGTACTTCTCTGTGGCAGGGTATCAGATGGTATCAGCCTCTGTGTGCGCTGTCCACATGCAGTTCCTTGTCACAACACTTTTCTGAAGTTGTTCACCAAACGTATTTTTGTTATAGGTGAGAGGCAGAGGTTTCCTTCTTGCACTCATAAATATTTTTGCAGGTTTTTTTGGATGACAAAATCTTGAAAGAACAGGCTGTCTACAGTAGGTGTAAATAACCATGGGATATTTAGAGTAAAAAGCATTGGTAGATAGCCAAAGGACATGGGTATATCTACCCAAGTGACAAACACATGCATTAATCACTTTTACTCCATCATTAGCATTCTTAGCATTAGCATTCTTAGCATTATATATTTTTCTGGTCATGTGTCCTGGGAGCAATACAGTGAGGGAAGTATCCGTCTGTCACAGAGTGAAGCTGTTCTGCCACTGCTGCTTCACCAAAGCCTTGCACACTGGGGTAGAAAGCAGGCTGCCCCTGTACCTGCACCCTCCATCCCAGGCCCGTGACCTAGAGACCTGAAAAAGAAGCTTGGTGGGAGGGAGGAAATCGTATTTCTCCGCAGAAGAAGTGAAAGAGTTCAGGACAGGCTGCCCTGCAGTCTGTTAGCTAAACATCAGGATTTATTACTGAGTATGGGAATGCAGCTTGGAACTAGCCCTAAGAGAGACACTGATGAGTATTGCTGTATGACAATTATTGGATGTGTCTCAAATAATTTGTTGCTTTGCAGACTGAAGGCTGGTGATCCTACAAGCTGGGAAAACATGCAAGGTGAAGACTAATCTCTCCAACACTTACATTAGAAAGCAAAGCACCTCTGTGCAAGTCAATGGGATTTTTTCCACTGACTCCAATGGAGTCAGGATTTTACCCTGAGTTTCCATAATGAAGGCCAGAGTGTCCCCTTGGTTTATGAAACATGGGATTTCAGTGTACATTGCCACTTCTTTTTCAACAATGCATTCAAAAACTGAAGTACATCTCCATGAAACAAAGGGGGATACAAAAGTGCATTTAATAAAATAAGCTTCATAGCAATTGCACATGATGTTACTGAGTTTGCCAATTCCAATTCATTACCAATATAAATGCAGACTTCAGCATTCATTTTCACAGAAGAGTGCTGTAGTCTTAAAAAAAGAGGAACATGGCATTGACCTTATGTTCAGGTTGAACAAACAGACATGGAAAGAAAAGAAATCCCACAGTGCCTGACTCCAGTTAACTGTTTGTTTACCACATTGGCCTTGCTAAATTTACTTGAGAATATAGTAGCTCTTAAGAGAAAGCATTTCAGTAACTTTTTGCAGTTCTGCTGACTTCTGCTAGTCCATCAAGGTCTCCAGTTCAATAGGGTAATTGTGTTTTTTTTTTTAAGGTCTTACATTTTAATCTGAATAAGCATTTGTCTTCTTTCTCTTCTTTCATGTTTTCGGAAATAGTTAATGGAAATAGTGTGGAAAACATAATCTTGCAGATGTAGAGGATTCAAAACTAGTAATAGGAATAGCACACACAAGATCTTGATTTCTGTGTCCCATCTTAAACTTTTTGACTGCAAATTCTTGAGTTCACTAAGATCAAGCACACAAATAGGCCTTGAATTCAAGAACCTGAGAGTTACTTTGCTGTTCATTAGTAATTTCATTTCTAATGTCACCAGGTGGCATGAGGTTGAAAGATGCCATTTATGCAAGGGTCCCATACAATTTGCTAGTTTACTCACCATGGAAAAGAGTGAAGTGATAAAAATAATAAAAATCTATAAAGCAGAGCCCTGGGGATATTAAACAAAATGCATGGTAAGTGCTAGATTATATGCTTAGAGGCAAAGAAGACAGGCAGTCCTGAGCGTACGTGGAAACAGATCCTTGGGCTCGGTGGCCCTGAATGGGCATTAGGGGACACAATGCTAAAAGCAATGCAACAAGAGAAATTCCACTGATGTGATAACAAAGTTAATAAGAGCATTGAGTGTATGAACAAGGAAGAAGTGAATAGGGAAGGAGATTAAGGTAATTTTACCTCTCTGTACAGTACACAAAGCTGACTACTGGGAGAATCCTGCACAATTGTAAAATGATGCTGAAAGAAAATGCAAAGAAACGCAAAAACTGATGCTCAGGATGAAACAAGTAGAGCATTTTCTAGGCAGAAACATAATAAATTTGGCTTATCTTATCAGAAAACAACTGAAGCGAATAAACAGGAAATAATCTGATGATGGAAGGAAAATAGGCAATGTTCACAGAATTTAGAGGAGAAAGGCACAAGAAAGGCACAAGAAAGCCAGCATATGGAAAAAGGTCCAATATATTTAGATAAAAACTGACACACCTTTCCTTACATAATCCAAGAGAAAAAAGACATTAGACACACTTCCAAGGGAAGAATTGAGTACTCACCCCTCCCTGTCCTGACTTTTAGTTGCATTACAGAAAAGCACACATAAATAAAACAAAGTTAATGGAACACAACACAGACATAACTAGATGAAATGTAATGGCCTGGGATGTACAGAAGGTCAAATTAGATGATCTAATGGTCCCTTATGGCTTGAAACTTCATAAATCTTTTCTCACAAGCTGCCCTAATGAGTGAACTCCTTGTCTGAACCAGAGTTGGCCTCGAGTTTCCCACTTCAGTTTCACTGGGATGGCAGCATCCAGGACAATTTCAGGGTCAGGTTTGCAAGTGTCTGGGAAGACGTTCATACCTGGACTCCCATATGTGTCAGGAGCAGCACAATGCAGTGGTGCATAGGGCTTGGCTTTCAGGCTTTTTGTTTCTTTCTAATGGTCTTTGAGATTTCAGTGTCCTGACTAACTTATACCCTAGAAAAGTATATCTGTCAAATGATCTTATTCTCCAAATTCATTTTTAGGAAATCTTGTGAGCTGGTACCCACATCTGTGGGGCCACACATGAACTTGAGGGTGACATTGTTCCAGCTCCATGCTGAATAGGCCACAAGTCCCTGTTAAAATGGTATGGAACAATACCCTGAAAGTATTTTTAGGTAAAAGGATGCTCTGCCTGAAGGCTGTTTCACTTGAAAGACAATCTCATAGTTTCATTTATAAGCTGCTCCTTGCTTCAGGGGCTTTGAGCATTGGAGAACATGTTTTTCTTCTTCATCCTGCCAAGCTCTTCCATATATTAGCATTTCTGCGTAGAGCTGATTGACTTCTTAAGAGATTCAATTTCTGCAGGCATCAAAACAAAGACAGACGTCCATCAAGATTGTTAGAAATTAGCGATCTCCTTTCATTCAAATTTAATCACAAGTGAAGTTTAACTTGCATTTGTGAAAGATGAGGAATTCTGATATGGCTTTATGGCTACAAAAAACATATAATGATTTTGATACTGGAGCCAAAAGCACATCATCAGACAGGAAGAAAATTGTCTCCTTGGTAATATTTAAAATACTTTCAAAACAAAGTACCTTGAACTGATGCTTTCCCAGCTCTTGAAGGGCATAGTAAACTCTAATGTATTGGAAATTATATCTAAATGCAATCAGCAAAAGCACTAGTACAGTTTATTTCCAGATGAGACCTTGAAATTCTGTCCTATTATTCAGATATCTTTCTTACACTTTCATCCTGTTAATTAATTATTTAACACAATTATCCCTTCTTGTCCTCCATGTAAGTAGGTGACTTAGTTGTATTCAAAATCAGAGTTGGATGCAGTTTGCTGATTGCAAGTCACTGCTGTCTTACTGGATGCGTTATGTGTAGAAATACATACATGCAGTCATATTCGCACATGTAATGTAACTGATATATACATTTCACTTAAAAAAACAAACTCACTCTTAGTCTTCATGTTCCTTTACATTAAATATATCTTAAATGAAATAAGGAGCAGAAAAATTTAAATAATACAGATTTACTCTGTGTGCCTATGTGTGTGTTTTTCTGCACTGATATAAAATACATCACTGGGATTTTTTTAACTACAAAAAAATTACTGCAATTAAAAATTTCAAATATTAAAAGTTTCAAATATTAAAAAGAATCAAAAGTAATAGGATGATTGTTTTATTTCATAAATAACTGGAAAAATATGAAGTTCTAAATTTATGTGACAGGCTATGTCTCCAAAATACTTACATGTATTGGTACATGAAGGTAACCACAAACCCATCCTTAAATATCTTTCTGATTAGCAATGACTCATTTGATTTGAGGCTTTTTTTCAGGCCAGTCAGCTAATTTCAAATACTCCCACTGACTTCCCTGGACTTTGGACAAATTAACACACTATAATGCAAGAAAGAAAGCTCTCGGGCTTTGACACACTCTCTGCACCACACCTGAGTGACACAACAGACTCAAGTCCAGTTTTCTTCTGCTTTCTTTTCTCTACAATACGAAACAAAGTATGAAGGAATATAAGACTGTGTTAGTTGTCTCCAGGTTTTCTGGTGCACTTGGAATGGTGGCAGTAGCAATTTAATTGCACCCTAAAACACTAAAAAGTTAAGAAATTCTTCCATAAATACATCCTTTGCCAGCAACATAGTACAATTTTTAAAAACATAGTCAGGAAAATGCACCAGATTTCAGAAGATGTGGGTGATTTGAGCTGATGTTCAAAAAACTTCTGGAAATCATAGTTTTATTCTTAGATCCACATGTTTGGAGTCCTTCTCTGGAGTAAAAGTGAGTGAAATCACTTAGATTACTGTTACAAGTCCTTCTTCTGTCAACCAAACTGAAATAATTTTGAAGAATTTAAGCAAGGAAGAAACTCATTTCATTATGAATTATGCTCCTGGAAAAATTAAACATCTCTGCAAAATTTTTTATTAAGGCATTTTTAAATGAATAGTACAAAAGCAACTGGAAATTCAAACTGGAAAAACAATGGATTTAATTACCCTTTTAAATAGATTCTTTCTGGTGGGTTCAGTAACTTAGAAATATTCATAAAGAATTATTATATGCTCAGAATAATTTTGTTGGTTTTCTTAAAACACTCTTTTCTATTATCAATGTTACTTTGCTTTCTACAGAGACATTTCAGACTGACATAAAGTAGATGAACTCAGCAAGCTGTTCCTATGTCCCTAGGAGCAAGGCAAAAAAACCCAGTCCAAACCAGGGGGTGGGGGTGAAGATTCCAAACTGTGCTAAACCTAAATTAAACTCTTGGCAAGAATTTATGTAATGTGTCTTGTGAAGACCCCTCAAGATCAAACCTTGCTGCTTTTGCTAATCCAGTATTAGACTTTGTCTTATGGGTGAAATTTTTTATTCTGTGGACAAAGGATTCAGATTTTAATGAAGACTGCTGTCCTCTTGAAGGTGATTTCGCCATGGGCTTCCAAAGAGCAGACTTAAACCTGTTTAGAGCACTGGTTGGGAAAGTCCTTTGGAGTACAGTCCTAGAGGGCAAAGGGGTCCAGAAAGGCTGGACTTTTTTCAGGAAGGAGCTCTTCAAGGCACAGGAGCAGGCTGTCCCCATGTGTTATAAGACAAACTGGTGGGGAAAACGACTGGCCTGGCTGAACAGGGAGCTTTTGCTGGGACTTAGGAGGAAGAGGAGAGTCTACCACCTATGGAAGAAAGGGCGGGCTACTCAGAAAGAGTATAGGGATTTAGTTAGGTCCCATAGAAAGAACATTAGAGGGGAAAAAGCTCACTACTAGAGATAATAAAAAGCGTTTCTACAAATAAAGAAACAACAAAAAAAGAACCGGGGAGAATCTCCACCCTTTATTGGAAGTGAGGGGTAACACTGTTGCAAAGG
>VWZY01011344.1:148376-255978 GCA_013399075.1 Chloroceryle aenea | reverse complement strand
CTCTAGAGCCTTCCCCAGCTTTGAGACATGCTCCAGCCCCTCATTGTCATTCTAATGATGGGCCCAAGACTAAACTCAGTATTCAAGGTGTGACCTCACCGTGGCACAACATTTTTTAACAAACCTCAAACATTTTATAGATTTTTTTTTTTTTCCTCTTCCTGTGGAAGATTTGTTTGTTGTGCCTTACGTAGAATGGAGGCTTGTCTCTAGAGCATCCATATGGGATAAGCCTGCACAAGGAGAAAATTAACCAATGCTGTAAAAAGAATTGCTGCAATGTCTCCTCATGGCTCCAAGTGCACCTGGTGAGCTGAACAAGTCTCCAGTTATGGTAGAGTACTCTACCATCAAATAAGGTTAAGTAAGAGATTTTTATCTTCCTAACTTCCCTCATGACTTTGTTTATTCATGGATTCCACTCAAGAAAAATTCAGCTCTATTCCTTTAGTTCTACAGTCAGTGTTTAATTTTGTGTGTATAGGTAATCCTGAATTGTTTGAGATTAGCAACTGGTACAGATTTAAACACTACTTCTTTGGCCATAAATGAGGAGAACATACTTAATCAGCACTGAGGCTATATACTTTGAACTGTGTTTCTAGGCTTTTTTGTCCCTAAAATATCATGTGAGTTCTTGAATTTGAGGTCCAGCTGATTCTACGGTAGAGATCTTAACATGTTTTGTTCCAAGACCTTGTGTTAGAGTATGGGTACACCTACCTTTGTGTATTCAGCAATTCCATCCACTTTTAAAATTATGGCCACTGATGCCAGAGGCTTTGATGTCTGCTTTCTGCTCTCCTTCTTCTGAAGGATTGTCCTAGAGAAGCTGCAGTACAAGAAGATCCTTCACTACTCCTGGAAGATAGCAGAAGTTGTAAAGGTAAGACACATCAATGGACTGCAACACCCCCTATTTCCTAAGGCAACTGATTAATTAGAGGAGAAGGGAGCTTTAATTTTAGCTTAAACATTTTTCTTCAATATAGAAACTTCTGAGTGAAAATATTGAAAGGTTTTTTTGACAAAAAGATGATCAGTGTAATCTACATTCTGAAATTTTTCAAATTTTAATTCAGTCTTGCTGGCATTGTGCTAACTTAGGTAGCTGTTGTGATTAACTGAGAGGGACTCCTACCAGTGCACCAGAATGTTGAGATTCCTTTGGCCAACTCATGTCTCTGAATAAGAGAATCTGGGGGCAGACCTTGTTTGGGTGCATTCTCCTCTTGTGAGTAATTGTACTGCAAATATATATTTTTCTGCAAGATACCTACACCATAAAAAGATAGGTTTAATCCCTAAGAATCTCAAAAATCACATTGTTTCACTCTCTGAAATAGGTATTTTGTGTCAGCTGACTCAAGAAAGTGTATTTTATGTCCTTCCCCACAGATGATGTTTTTATTTCTCAGTATGCTACTGGCCAGAAAGAGGCTTTGAGAGCAGTATTGAAACAAAAGTGAGTATTTGTTGTTGTTAGTGTCTCAGCTGTTGCCTTCTGTACTGAAATACTACTCTACCACTTCTTCAGTTACTGCCAAAATGCATAGCTGGTAAGGAAGAGTATTCTTCAGTGCTGTTAGGATTCTTTATCTGTCTGTGAAGGTGTTTTCAGAGCTCCCTGGAGTGTCTTATTTATTTTGCATGTTTTTGGCAAAGCCTTTAGACTACTTGAATAAATGACTTCATGAAACAAGAGTCAGCAAGTTATGCTCTGATAGATAATTCATTTTGTGCCAAAACCATATAATGTTCTTAAAGACAGGTAAGGACAAGTGCTGTTTACCCATAGGCTGGAAGTCTTGAAAATAAAGAATTTAGGTGGAATTTGCTGCTAGTACACGGAAGCTGGCAAATACAACCTGTAAATGTGTTCTCTGTTGCAGTTGCAGTCATCACAGGGAAATGCCTTTTATATTGGAATCTGTAACATAATCCTGAGAAATTTCTCGTGTCGTGCTAAAAAATGAGAATAAAATTGTTTGTTAGTAGAAGCTTCATGGAGAAATGCTTATATAAGTAGTAATAGCAATGCTACGTGTGGGAAATCATTTGTGTGAAGGGGATATGGAGAAAACAGTGCTGGTTACAGACACCTGTTTATTTTTATAGGACTCAAAATCCTCCTGTACTTAAGGAGGTGAAGGTGCAGCTCTTAGGAAATGCCTCCACATTAAAAAAGGAAAGTGTTGCTCATGGCACCAGGTCAGCACCCGGGGAAGCTGACTCTGCAACAACCATCGCAGCAGCAACTGCTGCTGCCATTGCCACTACAGCTCCACTGCTGAAAGTAAGCAGCTTGTGGTAATACCAGTGCTTTGTCATTTTAGAATAGATGTTCTAAGCAAGCCTAACGTTGGTAGTAAAGCCAGAGAGTCTGAATGCTCCTGCTGATTGCTTTTTGTGTGTTAGTAATCTCAGACTTACTGACCAATATACCAGAGAGGACTAATTTGCATTTTGACTGAATAGACAAATGGACAGAGACCATTTGATTTATCTTTGAGAAGAGTTTCATGGTAGTTCCAAACCCTCAAACATTAGGTCTAACTAGGATTTTATTTGTGTCTTCTGGGAAGCAAATCATTCCATGATGATGGGTAGGACTTTTTGTTCTCTTCATGCTTGCACCTCTTTTGCAGTAAGACTTTTTTTTTATCCTTCCTTCCCCCCTGGTTCCCTCTTGCAGGTTCAAAATGATTTGGAAGCAAAAGTTAACTCAGTTTCAGCATTACTTCATAAACTGCAGGAGACAGACAGACACCTGCAGCGTGTTGCTGAGCAGCAGACAAATATGAAGACTCAACCTGAGAAGCCCCACTGTCACGAAAGGGTCGGTGAACTCGAGAAACAAATCAGTGCTTTCATGGTGCAGAGGATTCAGCATCTGGAAAAGTTACAGGAGCAACAAATGAATATTCAGGTATCTCAGCTTTAACTTAATAATTTCTTCTGGATCTAAGCATTAAGGTTGCAATAATTTGTATTATATCTTAGTATTAGAAAGAAAGATTCAATGGCCAGCACATGAACTTAGAGCTCCTTAGGGAAAGTTTTATTTCTCCTTCTGTCCCAGATATCTGCTCCACTCCCTCCCCTCCCCTTAATTATTGTGTCTGTGGAAAGTAAATGCAAAAATTCTGAAATGTTCTCATTCCCACTAAGAAATTATTTGGATGTTTGTTAATTGAGGAAACTTTCATTTAAAAAAAAGCCAGTCAAATGAAAAATCTAAGAAGAGTTACCAGTAGTTTGTCTGGAGAGTCCTGTGTGTCCTCCAGAATAATGTCCAGCATTCTGTGTTCTGAGGCTGTTATAAATGACTCTTAAATAGCACATCAAAACCTGATTAATATGATTACATGGCAAGTATTCACGTTTACAGTTTTACTTGGGAAAACAAATGCATATGTCAGACATACTTCATCATTTTGTCTCTTAGTCCCATCTCCTTAGCTCTGCACTCAGCACAGGTGGCTTACAGCAAATTCCTGCACCTTCCTCCAGCTGCATGAACAAACAGCCAGAGAAGCCAGAGCAGCAGTTGCTTACTAATGGAGTGTCTTCATCTCACAGCAGTTTATTTCCTACCACTGCTGCACCTGCTCAAGGTGAAGACAAATTCTTAATATCTTACTTCCACTGTTGGTTTTGCATTAATTTTGTTTCCATTGCTACTGGATGGTTCATCACATCAGTGGTGACTAGTAAATGTTTGCTCTGTATCACTGATTTTATTGCCTAATACACTACATAACATACACCACTTATTCTAAAAATGTTCCAGGTTAGAGTTTGGTATTTACTGACTACTTAGTGTGCACCAGGAAAGGCCTAGAATTAACCTAAAATAATCTTATTGAGAAATCTATTTGGAAACCTGTAATGAACTAGCTCATACTATGTTTGGGGTGTGGTTTGGGTTTTTTTGGATCCCTTTATAATAGCACTTGTAAGTATGAAACATTCTTCCTATTTAGTTCTTAACTAGTTCTGTAGTGTTTTGCATTTTTGTGAAAAAAATCATAATGTTGCCTTGTTTTTTTTTCTCTGGATTTGTTTTCCTATGAAGAAAGTTATTAAAATTGAAATAACACTTTTTGTTGTTTTTCTTTTTTCCCTGAAGCATATTCCAGCCACTTGCAGAGTCATGGGAATCATACACAAAAATCTTCTCTAAAGACACCAGTTCCTCGTAGACATGCTCCAGAGCCTGTATCAAAAAATGTGAAAAACTCAAGGGAAGAAAACCCTGTAATAGAAAAGGAGAATATTCCCAAATCCTCAAGTGCAGCTACTGAGGGTAAGATGCCTCTGTCCTCCCCTGACATTGACAGTATGGCCTGAGGTTTACTTTGTGTGCTCCTCACCTCTTCTGAGCTGTTGAGCTGCTGGCACTGAAATGCATATGTTCAAAATATTTGAAAATCCATCTGGGAAGGGATAATTCTGTAGATAAGTCACATACTCTTGATGAGCTGAAGACTAAGTGACAGTACTGATCTAACCTATGGCATCTCAAGGGGATTGCTTGCTGGAATGTTTTCTCAGATGAAAAATTGAATGATCATTCATTGTCAGGTTTAAGAAAAATTATACAGAGTAATTAAAACCTCTAAAAATTAGTCCTTCTCAATGGTCAAATTCTTTTTTATTTCAGAAAACTGTGCATTTGTATGGTCTCTAGGCCATCATGATGAAAATAGCACCTGTAAAGCAAAGGAAGTAATTTTCTTTTACTGCTTTTGATCTGTTTAATGGCACAAAACTCAGTTTTGAAGATTTCATGAAAAAACGAAGCATCTTTTTTAAGCTGGTTGTGTTTAGAATTGCTTGAGGATTTAAAATAGAGGAAGAGCATTTGAAAGATCCATGTACCCTATTATGGACAAAACAAGTTTGTGTCTTCACCAGATCCTTCTCAAACTGCTGCTTCCATCTCCTCCTTACAAAGCTGTCATGTATTCCTCTTGTTCTGTGGGTCCAGGAATAAATTAAATGAGACAAAGCAAGAAGAAAATCTGTGACATTATGGACAGAATTCTGACAGAATGTCAGTTAATTGCCATCACAGTTTCATTCATCTGGTTTTTGACTTTGCTAATGTAAAGTAGTCATAGTAAGACAGATTACTTTGTGTGGGGTTATGTGATTTATTTTATCTGAAGTAAAACTGTATTTTAAAATTTAAAAAATAGTTTTTACTGTCTTTGATGGTTATTGCATAATGGTGATATGTCTGGAAAGGAAAAGAAGGTATTAAATATATTGAACAAACTTAACAGTAGATGTAATTTCCTTTTGTTTTGCCTCAGGTGAAGGGAGACTTCTTGAGCGTATTCTGAATCCTCAACAAATGGCACCGAGGCAAACTGAGTTTTCTGAGAAGGCAACATTAAACAGTAATAAAATGAGCTGGCATTCTGAGAGAGACAGGTAAGTAAATTAACAATCCAAAATTGTGGAGTTTGTTTGTTTGTTTGAATGAAATTGAGAAAGGTGCATTAGTGGTGTAATGGAGTCGCTGTCATGGTCCTTGAGTCTGACAAAGCTGTGCTGGAAGTAAACCACTGGAGCACTGGTATTTCTGTGCTAATTGTGTTATTTCTGACATACTGAAGGTAGATAAAAGCTGGTTGCTAAGGACAGTTTGTAACACCTTTCTCAGAGGTCAGTGGGTGCCACTTGGAGTGCTTTTCTGTCTTCGGAGTCTGTTTCTTCTATGGTTGCAGCTTGGGGAGTAGTGTCAGGAAGTCAGCTCTACAGGCACTGGGTTAAAGGGGGGTTGCTCTTGTCAGTGAGATTCCAGACTGCCTGCTTATGGGAGCTGTGTGAGAACACTTTGTTGGGAAGGAGCAGCATCTGCTTGACAGCTTCTAAGCCTTAGAGTGGGTGAGGAAATGTTCTTAGCCATCCAGTCTGAAACATATTTTCCCCAGGAAATAATTAGATGTCCTAATTTCACTAATACAATGAGAAACAGTTACACAGATACTGTCTCATTTGTGATAGTACAGACAAAAATGTTAATTGCCTTAAATGGAAAGGTATCCAAAGTTTAAGTGTTGCTCTATTAGATCTGAATTTTAGATGTAGTTTCACTGTTGAAATGGAAGGATACAGCTCAAGATGTTAAGTGGTGAAGAAAGAAAACCCAATAACCTTTCTGTAATATCAGGTGAAAAAACCACATTCCATTTTATATAATGTTTAATATTCTTAGAATCATCTAGATTGGAAAAGACTTTCCCAATCATTGAGTCCAACCGGTAACCCTACTCTACATGTCCACTGCTAAACCACATCCCTCGGCACCACATCTACATGGCTTCTAAACTGTGGCCAGGGATGGTGATTTAGCCACTGCCCTGGGCAGCCTGTTCCAGGGCTTAACCCTTTCAGTGAAAAAAGTCTTCCTAATTTCCAACCTAACTCCCCAACTTGAGGCCATTTCTTCTTTTATTCTGGCACTTTAAATTCATGCTTAATTTTGCTGTTGGCTACTTTCTTGGGCCACAAGGAGCCATGAGACTTTTAATCAAGAGTGTTTCTCCCATCAGGGAAACTGCTTTGCCTACAGACTCGTCCCCTGCTTTTGAAAGCTCCTTCCAAAATGGCAGTTCCATTGAGAAAACAATGAAAAAAGCAGGTGATTTACTGCATGATCTTGGCCAGTTGAGAAGAGAAATGCACGTCATGCTCCAGGTAAAGTCCATGTTATCAGAACAACCAAGAGTTTAGTAAGGGGAATAAAAAATGTAGAGAAAGTCTTAGAGATCTGTTAGCAGTACAAGTGTTGCCCTTGCTTCCACTGCTGTAAAAGGACTGACTTTTGTTTACAACCACCTGCAAGATTGCAGCCCTTGTACGTGGAAAGGCTTTGAGCCTGAGTAATGTCCCCATGAGCATTTAATGAACTAGTCTGTAGAGGGTCTTACTGCCATTCTACCAAACATAAATAAAGTTAAAAAAAACCCAAATGAACAACCAAAACCAGGAAGAATGTGGAAAAAAAAAAAAAGGGGGTTTATTTATTTGTTTGTTTTAAGGGTTTGAATATTTTCATTGCCTGTTTTCTGGTGGCTCTCTTCCTGTGATACTAGAGCCACTGAGCTGATGTAACACTCCCTTCTGGGAAAGAACAATGTTCTGTTTATCTGGAGTTAACCTCAGGGATGACTTAAGCTTCTTTTGCCACTTCTTTTTGTAAAGAGTGCTGTTTCCACGTTGCTGCCTGGCACACATCAGGGTGTTCTTTCTCATGCTAATGATTTTGTACCTTTGGTTCTGTGCTGGCAACATACAGCTGGTCTCTGGGTTTTGACAATTGAGGCTTTTATCTGTTTGTTAACCTGGTTCCATGTGGAAGCAAGGTACACCTGATCATTTAGCCTGTCTGCTGTGGTCCTCTCTGCTCTTGTAAATACACAAGGTGGGAAAGAAGAAAGACTTGAAAGTTCACAGGAGGGTGAATTGGCTCGGAATAGCTTTGATTCTGCTGGTTCTTTTCCATGGCTGAGGGTTTCAACTTGCCTATTTCCCTAAAATACTTTGTATTCCGTGCTAGTTATTTGTGGCTGCATCTTTAGCTTCATCTATCACATCCAAAAGTATAGCTGACACATTGCTTCATAGGTTTTCTAAGTTGTTAGTGGATTGCACATTTAATTGTTACTACCACTAGGAGAACTGCAGCCATGTGTCCCATCAAAGTTGCAAATATTTGCTTACCACTATTGCTAAAAAATTACACTGGATAATGTACCTTAGTATAGGCAGCACAGAATGGGACAAAATGGGAGAAGGAACAGCAGGTGAGAAAGACACAGTTGGCATAAAGGGATTCAACTCTCTTCCTTCTTATGAAAAGAGGTCAATAGGAAGACAGAGGTGACGACTTCAGCAAATGTGAAGTTGAGTCAATCACATATTTAATAACTGCCTTCTCACCACTGAGAGATTTGTGGAGTGAGAAAATAAATGTGTGAGATAAATGGCCAGTAGCTTTGTCACACGAGCAAATGGGAGGCCTGGATGAACTGTGACAGGTTGCAAGGGAACAGAAGGTGGTGCTCTAATCCAAAATAAGTGTGCAGTGAGATTCAGTAATTCACAAGGAATTCATTGTGCCCATTTAAATTGATCAAATATCTATGCTAAATTTCATCTTGACAGATCTGTCTTTAGAAAAATTTCAAGAGCTCTTCTTCTGTCTTTTTAGGAAGCAAATTCATGGAAATCAGACATGAATGAACTTATTAAGGTATACCTTAAATATTTATGCATTTTGGTTTCTTTTAAAGCTGTAATACTGAAACATTTTTGAGTATGCTTGCAATGAGATAACACTGCAGTAACTACTGCATGCCTGTAGCTTTAGGAAAAGGTGCTATTACATGCAGATTACCTTCCTCAGAGTAAGATTTAACTTGTTCTGTGACTTGATGTATGCAATCTTAGTGAACTACCTTGAGGGAGTAATACAAATACCAGGCAGAAAGCTGCTTTCTGAAATGAACACTGTGTGGACTGCTAATATAATGACCATTTCATGATCTGGGTCTAACTGGCAACTCTACATCATTTTATGATTGAACATGGACCTGAATTTCTTACATTTCTCACAAATTTCGCCAGCCTTCTTGAGCTATTATTTGTCAAAAAAGTTTTTGTTT
This sequence comes from Chloroceryle aenea, assembly GCA_013399075.1. Classification (NCBI taxonomy): domain Eukaryota; kingdom Metazoa; phylum Chordata; class Aves; order Coraciiformes; family Cerylidae; genus Chloroceryle; species Chloroceryle aenea. The sequence goes on along the minus strand of VWZY01011344.1, from coordinate 247,297 downwards.
GTTTTAATGAAAACCTCTCTCTATTGTCCTTTTCTTGCCAGGCAAACCCACGATCATGGAATCAGTGCACTGATTGTTCTGCCCATTGTGCTTTGGCAGCACACCTGTTAGAAGAAAAACTTTTGTATAACTGATTTGATAAAAGAGTAGCCTTAAAACCAAAACTGATTTGTGATCTGTGAAGTTTTTTTCTTGTTCATTCATTTGATATATTCAGAGTCTACTCAAGTTTGGGTATTTTGGTGGAGTTTGGGAGTTTCTTTTTCTTTACATACATTTATCACTTCTAAAATATTTTTGTTTGTTTCCTTCCTTTCTGGAAAATGAAGCACTTTATGTGGGGACCTCTGGGTTTCATCAGGAGTGTGAGAATGAATGTGAGAGCTATAGCTGTATGCCTCCTTGTTTCCTTGGGCTTGTGTCCCTGCCTTTTGTATTTGGCAGCTAAGATATGCTCTGTGAAAGGGTTCTGCAAAGTAAAAGGCTAATTAATAGTTGCTTCATTATTTCTTCTGAAAAAAAGAAATCAGCAAAAGGGGGAGAGGATCACGGTGCTGTTGAGGGGTTTACTTTGTGCTTGTTAAAATGCAGGTGTATTCCTTGCTGGATTGATGCCAAATGAGTGCATATATTTAGAGGACTGAGGGGTTTATTAGGCTTTTAATTGTGCTTAAATAATGTTACATGGAGAGCTTTGCTTGTGGTACTTCATGTATCTAATTGACATCATTTCACATCCTTATTAACTTCATTAATATTGCTTCTCATACATTACATCATTTTGGACATGAGAGATTTTAGTTTACTTTCCATTTCCTTGATTTTTTAAAATATATTTGCAATATACTGAATGTTCTTGGCTAGTTGAAGTTGATAATAGTTCACATGGGTGGTATTTCATATGATGGACATTGATGTGATAATAGATGAATAGGAATTTTGGTCAGCATGTAGAAAATTGAAGTTCCAGTCTCTGATTAAGAGCTAGAGGTTCTGTTTCAATTTTAGTTAAAAAACCTTACGGTTGCATCTGATCTTCCTGAACATCATCTGCTCAATAAACCATCCATCCTTCAAAATGTTGAAGTGCCAAAGTCTATACTGACGGATGCTGAGAGGATTTTGAGAGGAGTTCAAAACAATAAAAAAGTTCTTGAAGAAAATTTGGAAGCTGTTGTTAGTGCAAGAGATGGAGATGCCATGTACACTTTTATTAACGCCTTGACTGCAAACAGGTGAGACCCTATAATTCAGTGCTCTGTGTGACTACTCATTGTGTGTGCTCACCTTTTATCACCTCTCTTTCAGTGGTTTTAATTCTGCTCATCGAAGAACTAGTGCTTTTCCCAGCAAAAATGTATTTATTGCAGTCATTAGGTGATTCTCTTGAACTTCAAATATTTTTTGACCCTCCTGAAATGGATTTTTTGTTACTCCATGGTAAATCTGAATTCTGAGACTATATCACCTGGACAATTCTTTTTTGTGTCACGATAAGGGGGAATATAGCTTTTGCAGACAAACTTGGGTTGATAGGAAAGTTCAAGAGTGATTTCATCATTTGAAATGGAGAAGGCTTCATATGCCTGCAAATGTTACAGAATTAGTCATCCTACAGCAGCTTTCCATCTTTCCCTTCGTTAGCTGTGCTATGTACTCCTGCTGCAATCATAATGGAAGTTTTCCTGTTAAAAACACAACTTAGTCTTCTGTTTTCCTGAGGAAGGTAACTAATCTCTTCATATAAAAGACTTTTTCAATTTTTGATGCTGACAGACATGTAGATGTTTCTAGCAATGTTAGCACATACCAGTGGTGGTTGGATTTGGCAGGTGGCATTATGTAAGAACAGGTTTAGGTTTGGGAAACTCAGATAGGGTGCACTTAGTGCACTTTGGTGTCTTCTGGGTTTCTCTATTTATAGTTTTTATAGGCCATGACTTTCCCACCAACAGATCTTTAAGAACAGTGACCTGAGTAGTTCTTCCTCTTATTTCAGAGATGTATTGGAAGAGATTCGTATCAGAAAGACTGTGGATGAGTGGATTAAGGCAATCAGTGTAGAAATTCAGGTATGGCTGGAAAAAAAATTACTGCAGATTTTTTCATTATATTTTTCAACCTTACATCATTCTTTCGTGTCAGTAGGTAAACATGATTCACTCACAATTTGAAAACATGAGAAAACTGCTTATTATTACTAGCATGTAGTGTGGTATTATAAAATATTTACCTCTGTTTTAAAACTTTGGTTGCTCACTGAAAATCATAGGTCAGAGTTGCTGGCTAACATGAAAAACAGGCTGTTTCTCAGAACTTCAGAGTTATCCACAGACTCTACTGATAGCCCTGAAGGGTAAAATCTTTTATTACCTTTATGTTTTATCTTTAGGCTGAAATGGCAAGAAGTGATTCAGAACAAGTGAAAAATGATCAAAAGGTCCCGTGGGTGAAGAGAGCTCAAAATGTCAAGGCTACAAAAACCAATAAAGAAATTAAAGCAAAAACTCAAAAAATCCAAGGGTGCTCAAGAAAGCCACCTGTATCTGCAGCTAAGCCACTGCAGAAGCAAGCAGAAGATACCCCAAGCAAAGAGAGGTTTAGAACTTACTTTTCTTCTGAAAGTGTGCAGAGGAGATCAAAAAGGGCAGCTGTGAGTTCCCAAGTAGTTGGTTTCTTTTTTGGTCATCACAGCTATGCTTTAGATTGCAGTGTTCATGTGGAAAAATTGTTTGTATGTGTAACTGTAATAATCTGAAGGGAAAGTGATTGCCCTGCCCTGTGGATTTCTGTTGTGAAATTTGTCCTTGTTTTCATGTGCTGTAGAAGCCCAAGGTGAGGAGGTTTAACAGTGTAGTATTTATTGTCATGTTATCCATTTGTCTTACCCAGCACCTGCTATTTTATTCAGCTGTTAGTAAGCTTCTCATGTGTATTCTGTATGTGTCTAGGTTCTCACGTGTGCTTGGAATTCATATTGTTTGTTGCAGAACTTCTTTTTTTTATTACCTGTAGACTTCTGTGTTCAAATTTTCATACATGAAGAACTATAAACTACTATTATTTTTTTTTTTTTGATGTGTGTCAGGGACCTGTGCATGGAAGTGCAGTGGTACAAAACGAAGACTATCTTTCCCATGTTTATGGGAAACCAATTTACCAGGGCCATCGTAGCACGCTTAAAAAAGCACCCTATCTAAGGTTCAGCTCTCCCTCTCCCAAGTCTAAAGTTCAAAGACCCAAGATGATAGAGTGTGTTAGAGGTAAGTAATTCTTTGATGTGAACAAGGTGTTCCCTTCCATTCTTTCTATGGGAAACTCCTTGTATAAAGGAAATAATTTCTTTGTAGTTCACCTGCTCTTCAGTTTAAAGCTTAAGCAACAGCAGTAGGCTTCCTAGCGAGGCAGTTGATGCCCCATGCTTGCCATTATCTAAGAGGCATTTGGACAATGCCCTTAATAAGATGTTTTGACTTTTAGTTTGCCCTGAAGAGGTCAGGTGGTTGGACCATATGATCATTGTAGGTCCTTCCAACTTAACTAGTCTAGTCTATTCTAAAAGATGCTTTTCAAAACTAAAAAGCACCAGCAGGTTTTCAGATTTGCTTAGTGTGAATCCCACTTATTGTAGACTGTCAAATTAATACATCTAAATGTAAGAAGCACATTAATATATACTTACTGTTGCCAAGTCTTAAGAGAGCTGAATTGCTAGAAGTAATGACTTATAAGAACCTGAAAGCTGTGTTGAAAAACTAACTCAGCTCTTGATGAAGGTTAGTTACTGAGAGATGTATTCATGGCAGGTTTATCCAGTCATGTCTTTTAAATGATTGATTCATTCAGAGTTAAGAAATCTACTGAGATTTGAAAAATTAATGAAGCCTGATATTTCATTTCCCACTTCTAATATATTAATAGGCTGAGCGAGCTGGGTCTGTTTAGTGTGGAGAAGAGGAGGCTGAGGGGACAGATCTTATCAATGTTTATAAATATCTAAAGGGTTGGTGTCAGGAAGATGGGGCCAGGCTCTTCTCAGCGGTGTCCAGTGGCAGGACTAGGGGCAGTGGCCACAGACTGGAAAACAGGAGGTTCAGCCTCACGATGAGGAAAAGCTTCTTCACTGTGAGGGCAACAGAGCACTGGAACAGGCTGCCTGGAGAGGTGGTGGAATCTCCATCTCTGGATGGAGACTTTCAAAAGCCACCTGGACTTGTTCCTGTGTGATTGGCTTTAGATGGTCCTTCTCTGGCAGTGGGTTTGGACTGGATGGTCTTTAGAGGTCCCTTCCAACCTCTGTCATTCTGTGATTCTGTAACTGAAATATGTAAATTTATATTTATGGGTGTGAAGATGACATTAATTAACTTGAAAGGCAAGCTGATTGGAAGCATTGGTTAAGTTTGCTAAATGCGGGTAACTTCTTTTGTTAGTCAAGTCAGGGTCAAAAGTGGAGTGTAAACTCTCTTTTGTACTAGCTTGTTGAAGTTATTTAGTTGATTGCCCAAGGTTATCAGTTGATTAATAAAGAACTCCATTCATTAGTTTTGTAGCCAGAGTGTTAGCATCAAAAGATTATCATTTTCAAACTATTAAAACTGTGTAAAAATAATAAGTGTAGATAAGCTTTATCTTGAGTTAGTAGAAAGTCATGTCTTTGTTGGATCTGTTTTATTTTATAGTTATCTTTTCACAACTTAACTGATTTTTAATGTGAAAACTAAGATTAATCTTTAACTGGTATGTCAGGAAAGCTCATGTGTATCATCTTCTTGCTTTGGGAGTGAGCAAATTACATGATCAGTGATAATGGAGAGGAAGAGTGTGTCAAATGTAAGAGGCAGATAAAGTGATAGTGGACACAATCAAGTTGATAGGGTGAGCATCAATGGACAATTAGTAGTTGGTTTATCTCTGTGCTCTTGCACTTACTATTGTTAGCCATGCAGAGAAAATATACTTGATGCAATCTTATCGTGGTTAAAAAATGATATCCAGGTTTTTATTGTAACTGTCAAAATATTACAATCTGTGTGAAAGACAGAAGATTAACACACAGAAGATTAACTTGATGAGACCATGCTTCCAGGCCATCAAAATGTACAGTGCAAACCATGTATATGTCTTTGAAGACAAGCACTGCTGGTTTCTGGGTTGGGTTGGGGTTTTTGTGACATGATGTACATCCACAGTGGCAAATCCTCCACAAAGCACCAGAATCTGCTGTTAAGCTTAGCAGTTTTTATGCCTTTTCCTGTCACTTTTCTCACCTGTTCTCTGGAGCCCAGTTGTGATCCATCAAGAGAAAGTGTTACTGCTAGAAAGTATTTGCAATTCTCATAATCCACCTGGAAAATGTGGGTTATAGTCCTGGCAAAAAATCTAGAAGACTGTTCAAAGCTTACTCTGTTTTTTAAAAGGTGAGAAGTTGGTATCTGAAAACCACTGGTCTTGTAGCTCATATATTTTATTTCACCCCTCTCAAAACAGTTCTTTTTTTGTGAAAAAGGCTGGTATACTCATTTGAAGCACCAGTAGTATGATGTATCACTCTTTGAGACTACTGGCTCTGCTGCACTTCTGTAATTTAGTTTATTCTGTACAGATTTTTGTGAATAAAATATGTGCTAGTAAGCACTTAGTGTAGCAATAACAGTGATAGAGTAACCACTAGGATTTGGATTGAGAACAGACAGTTCTTTTAAAAATATTTAATCAGCAGTTCTGCTTTTGCTGAGTCCTAAATGATATTTTTCTTCTATATTTATTGGGCTCTTGTCCTTTATAGAAGGTCATAACCTTTCTAGGGAGGCCAATTTCATCATTCCAGAAAGAATACCTTGTAAAGTGGCAGAAAAAATGTCCCCCTCCCTCCCAATGTAATTATACTGAGTAGATCATGTGATGATTTGATACTGGCAGTACCATGTTTAATTCAGTAGTGTCAGTGAAATGTAAGGGTACAGGTTGTATACGGGTGTAAGCAGCTGCTCTTGTGCTTCAGCTTGGTTTCTGTTGAAGGTGAATAGAAATGAAAGAGAAAACTGAGTCCTGGATCCATGCTGCATTCAATATTCCAGAACTCCTGCATATAACAAATCCAGTTTGAAAGCTATTTGCATGAAAACAGAATGAACTCTGGATAGCCTTTACCCAAAGTGATTCTCTTCCAAGTCATGAAGTCATACTCCAGCAGTACAGCAACACGTGCGTTTGTAACAATAAAGCTGCCATAAAATTTGTTTCTGTGTTTTGCATCAGATAGCTACAGAAAGTTGTGGTTTTGTTTCTATCCTGACAGTAAATAAAATAAGACACCTCCTTGCATTCTTATCTAAGGGCAGAAAGGAGGAATATGGAATTTTTTGCCTGTCACTTAGAACAGCACCCCAATTAGTAAGTGTCCTGTTTCTAAGTGTTCTGGTTTTAATGGCTTTAGACTGAGCTCAGCCTTTATTTGATGCTGGCATTACTTGTCTTTGACTCTTCTTACAAGACAGTTGGTCAAGCTGCATAATTTTCTGCTTTCCTATGTCTTGCCAATAAAATGGAAAAGTAATACTCCTGGGTTTCACATGGGGCTCATGAAGACAACATAGTTAAATGCTTTTGAAGGCTCTTATCCCAAAAGATGTCGTTATGGCAGGAAAGTATAAATAATAAAATCAGTAACAGATCTGTAATCCTCTATATTAGGAGTGTAAATGAAACAAAGTAGAGCCAGCACTTTAAAGCACCGGGTTCTTAAAAAAAAGAAAGAAATCTTGCTTGAATTAGAAATGGTTAATTCTTTCCTTCATGGATCTGAACCAAGAGATTCCCTTCCTCGCCTTGATGTATCAGGTGATAAAGGCTTAAAAATTATTGGAAGTCACTGGCCTCAGGTTTGATTAGCTGGAAAATCCAGACTTATTAAATGACTCTTATTTTGTTAGAGCAGTCTGCTGAGCTTGTTTTAAATTAGTGTTAGAATAAGGATGTTTATTTAAGACTGAAATGGCCATCTGGAGAGTCTCTTTTCAGTCATTTTATAACTCTTAACCATTTTCTTTGCAAATAAACTGCAGTGACTGATGCTTGGTTTCTTACAGAGAGTTAGGAGAAAATCCAACTAACACTTTTATGAGTAAGAGGGCATTTCTAAAAAAAGTTGGAGTTGTTTTCTTGCATAATTTGAACTGATAAATATATGTAAAACACTAGATTTTTAAAGCTAAATTTAATTAAATGTCTAGTTTCTGCCCAGTGCAAATAAACTTTTCATGGGGAAATGAAAAGTTGAAAGCAATTAAAATGAGGTGCTGTGTGTATACAGTACTTCATCATTCTTACTGTGAGAACCTTGTTTTTACAAGTTGGCGGTATTACAGATATGTTGCCAATTTCTGCTTTTACTCAAAAGTTCAAGGCCAGGGGGGACTGTTAGATCATGTGGTGTGACCTCTGCTAAATCACAAACCACTGAACTGTATCTATTTATGTTACTGAGTCCAGTAATTTGTCTTTGACTAAAGAACAGTTTTTCTGGGTAACCTATGCTTTGCAGAAAGGCACATGCTCATCATTTAAAGGCATCAGGAATTCTGCCTTTAATTACTTCTTCCCATGGCTAGATACCTTATGGTTCAGAAGTAAATGGGACAAGTCAAATTTACTGTCTGCTTTATAGTGAGTTTTTGGCTTCAGTTCACAGCTACTTCAGTTTTCAGGTAATTTGCAGTAAAAAATGAAAAAGGCTTCTTAATGGTCAATCTATTAGTACTGAATGCATATGATAACATATGGAAGTCTTCTCTTGCTCCACCTCACTGATACCCTGCTGAGACATCTGAGGATTACATTTATCCCACTGACCACAGCAATGTGTTCTGATTTCTCATTCCATTGCTTACCCAACAAGACCCTACAGCTTTATTTTGGAGATGCTTTCTTCTGACCTGCATTTTCTCACTGAAGAGTTACGACTTGCCTTTCTTGTTTCCAGGCTTATAACCCATCATTTCTCTGGACAAAAATACAACTTGAGTGAACTGCCTCACTTGCTTGTCTTCATTTGTTAAGAGTCACGTTATCAATCCTTATTATCCTTAGATTTTTATAATCTTTGACCTTTATTCTTCAATTAATAAGGAAGCTATTCAATGTGAACTGAGCTAAAAAGTGCTTGTTACCGTGGCCTTTAATACAGGCAGGGTGATGATTAGAAACAGAGGAGTAAGGTGACATTTTATGGCTGTAGGGAAGATACAGAGCTGTTTACAAATGTGGGTTTTTTTGTCTTTTTTTCCCAGGTTCATCTTCCTAACACCTACAGAATAGCACTTCTGCCTGATTCACAGTTGTTGACTCCTTTTCTGGGGATGTTTCAGACAGTTTTTATCTGTGTAAAGTTAATAATTTCCTTAATGTTATCCACTGTTTACAAAGAATATAGGTTGGATAAGGACTTGCATGACTGCATAGTGAGAAATGCAACAGTGCAATGAATGTTCTCCTCTTCTATATGCTTAGGCATTGTCACATACAAATTGCTTCTTGGTGGCTGTTTAACAACATATTTTGAACTGAAAAAATCAGTGTTTCCTTGAGGTTATAATTCTGGACTATGGATATTAGTTATGGCTTTATTTTCCAGTAGCAGTAAGTTGTTAAACCAGGATTTTGTAGGTTGTAGTTATTCCATGTCAATCTTGTGTCTGGAGACTAACTGCATGTTTATAAAACTGAGGCAGTTAATCAGATGAACAACAGATGAAGGGTTGGCTATATTCTATGTCCTGCCTGTTTTTCATGCCAGGCTTACATGCTCTTCTCATGCTCTTTTTCAAACCTAAGTCATGGTTTTCTTCTTAGCTGCTAAATCACATTTCATTCCCACCTACTACCATCCTTGTCTCCTTTTCTTCACATTTCTGTGCCTTTATGTGCTACATTCAGATGCTCAAACATTGTAATTTTAACTCCTTCATTGCTGTCAATACTGAGAGATCTAACTTGGCACTTTGAGACTCTGCCCTTCCTGTCTCCTTCCCTCATTCCCTCCATCCCACAGCAAAAAAATAGGATTGTTTCAGTAGAAGGGCTTAAATTAGTAGTGTGTGATGTTACATACAGATTACCTGTTCTTGTTTCAGGTACAAAGATGAAGTCAGCAAGAACACAGACTTGTTCTCACATACAGAAGGTGATAACCAGCCCTGGGAAGCAGCGTCCTTTACATGCACTTGCCCAAGAAAATCAGTATCTTTTCAGTCCAAGTCGGGATGTGCCTCCTGTCTGTGGGCCTATTGAAGGTCACCTCATTCCTATGGCTATTCCACTAGGTAGGAAGAAGAATATGTGAAGGTTAATTACCACTACTTACTGGAAATACAATGTACATGTTCTTAAGTCAGTGATTTACCCTGGCTCATGACTCTTCAACTACCTGANCAGATTACCTGTTCTTGTTTCAGGTACAAAGATGAAGTCAGCAAGAACACAGACTTGTTCTCACATACAGAAGGTGATAACCAGCCCTGGGAAGCAGCGTCCTTTACATGCACTTGCCCAAGAAAATCAGTATCTTTTCAGTCCAAGTCGGGATGTGCCTCCTGTCTGTGGGCCTATTGAAGGTCACCTCATTCCTATGGCTATTCCACTAGGTAGGAAGAAGAATATGTGAAGGTTAATTACCACTACTTAATGGAAATACAACGTACATGTTCTTAAGTCAGTGATTTGCCCTGGCTCGTGAGATCTGCATCTGCCCTTCTTGTGCAAAATCTACATGGGGGAACATTTTAAAATGTTCTGGTTCACCCCATTCTTGATGCCAATGTCTGGTCTTTTTCTGGCCTTACGTTTGTTAACCAAGTAAGCAGAAATTGAATCACTGGCCCTTGGATTCAACATTTATGATGTTTTCAGCCAACTAATTACATGAGGATTGTGCCAAATACACTAACCTCACTGTCACAGCTTCTGTATTTTTGCACCTTCAACAGAACTTTTATATAGGCCTTCTTTCAGTAAGGTTAGTATTATATTGGCATTTAAAGAAGATAATTATTAGAAATAAGGGTATCTCAAACAAAACTCAGTGGGATGCTATACTAAATGTAACAGTATTTTGAACAGAATTCAGAAAATGTGAGGTGGGGGAATTTTGAACAGCAAACACAATGTAGTTATTCTCATTTTCAGCAGGAGGTGTCACTGTAGTCAAGAAAAGTGAAGATTTTTTTTTTTTTACATGGCAGCATTGAGTTGACAATTTCTGCTGAGAAAGCCTTAAAATTACCTGGTGAAGCACTGTACTTTAGCTCGTGTTCATGGGGCCTTTTGAATTGGTCTGTAATTGCACATGACATCTGTCTCCTGTGAAACGCAGACACCCAGAATTTAATTTTAATTAGCGTATTAATTTGCTGACTTTGGAGATTTTTCTGTATCCTTAATTATTTTTAAACTCTCCTTAGGTCAAACCCAAATTAGCGACGTCTCACTGCAGTCTGCTGGAGTAGTCGTAGGTAAACCTCACCCTGTTACAGTCACAACCTCTCTTCCTCACGTGCCACCAAACCCACCAGTTGAGATTAAAAAACCAAACATAGCTGTAATAGAGATGAGGTCGGAGAAGAAGGATCCACCCCAACTGTCCGTGCAGGTACCTGTCAAGAGTGATGATTATTTGTTCATTTATTTTAATCAGTGCTAACTAAAGACAGTCTCATCCATCAGTAACTTCCTTTGACATCAGCAGATGATTTTCAGTGAGCACTAGAAACATACAGAACAGAGGGATCAAGTAGTTGTCATGCCATGTTAGTATTTTTATTCATATTTTAACTATTACCTTTATTATTTGACCAAAATAGAAAACTATTTCTGCCATAAATCACCTGTGCAGGAGGTGCACACTTTCCCCCCTTTCCCCCCCTCCTCTCTTCTCTCTTTTTTTCTTATTAAATGAGATTTTTTTCACCCAGAACAAACTTGGAATAAAACCCCCATGTATTAATATAAATGTCAGTTTTCTTGGATGACTGCTTTGGCCTTCTAAGATTTCTCTTTCAAGCATGATAGTCAACTCAAACATTTCACCCCAGATCAATCAACCATTGCAGTCTTTACCTAGTGGGTTGGGTTGGTTTTTTAAATTTTTTTTACATGAGTCTCTTGTCAGGGAAGTTAATGCTGCTTACATGATCATTATTTTGGATTCAGACTGATGAGAATATACACACTCCTACATGCTCCTTTCAGATAGAAATGATTCATGGAAATCAAAGTTAAGTATGGGTAGAGTAGTATGAGGTTTGTTCCCTTCCTGTATCACTAGAATTCCACCCACATGCATTTTACTGTTATTTCACCCAGTACTTAAATGCTGAAGGTGATTTCCACCCCCCAAAGAATTAAGCAAGCAATTGAATCTTTGTTCTTAAAAAAACCTGAAAACACAACACGTTTTGGTGCTGTAATGGTCATGCCTTTATTACCTTTATTATGTTGTACTACAATTCTCCTTCTCTTTTACTGTACCAGATGTGTGAAGCCAATAACCAGCCTACACAGTGTCTGTGTAATGAATTGCAAGTCAGACACACATCTGCCATATAAATAGTTGAGTTATACTCACCCTTTGTCACATGCAGTACAAAGTATCAGGGAATTAGAGAACAGGAGAAATCAGGTACTGCAAGAGAAGAGCTGAGTATTTTTGGGCTTAGTTTTTGTACTTTATAGTGTTTTCTTTTTCATAGCCAAGTTATTATCAGATAGAGGTGTGAGAAAAGGAGATCACTGAAGTTCAGTGGCTCAGGAGCAAGAATCTAAAAAATCTAACAATGGTAGCCGAGCTAATACTTAGATTTTCAGATTGGTGTTTTTTTTCTGTCCTAGGTGTTACCAAATGTAGATATTGACAGTGTATCAAGTGACAGTGTGAGTGTAAACCCCGTTCTTTCAGGCTCTGAACCTGCACTTCCTCCTGCCGACGCGGTGATCCAGGTACTGATTGTCTACAAGTCTGTGAATCCAAATTGGGTAAAAAAGAAAAGATGTTAAATTGCTACAAAGTTATCTCATTATCCTGTTTTAGTTAAAGAAATTAGACAGTTTCAGGAAAAATGGAGTAATTATTCTGAAGAATTCATAATATATTTGTTTAAGAAAATGAATTGCACCAAGACACAGTTCTTTGAAGATAAAATAACTAAGAAAAACAGTGTTTCTCTGTCCTGTTGAGAGTTATAATCCCTTATTGGCCCAGAACTGTCTAATTTACACTGGATTCAGTGTTCTGCTGTGAAGGCTGAAGGTGTTCTTCATTCCTTCATCTGCACCTTGGTTGCCCTTGAGTGCTCAGTGACCTGTATGCGCAGCCCGCTCACTGGTAGCCTGTTGTGGCTGGAGTCAGTCTACTCCATTCTCCTTCCATATAACTTTTCAGAAGTGTTTTTCATCTAATCTAAGATGCAATGACTGGTTTTGTGCAACTGAAATGCTAACTGCTGCGTGCTGAATGCTAAGGTTGTAAACCAGGGAACGTGTTTGCAGGATGATCTATTGTTTCTTCCAGTGGACTTCTGCCCTGTGCATTGCACAGGCTGGACAGTGTGAAGGCACAGTGATGCAGTGATTAGTTTTTGTAGAGTTACTGAACCTTCTCTTTTCCCTGCGTGTTAGTGGCTGTTCTGACCTAAGAAGTTAAGTCCTCCAGAGTCCTGTGTTCAGAGTGTTCACTGAGTAAGGCAGACACCATGGCTAAAATAGTGATTATTATTTTAAAATGATACTATTAAATAACACTGTAGGAAATGCACAGAAATAAATTCCTTAAGACACTTCTAGGCTCTGGTGTGCTAAGTTTACAATATTTTGTCTTACTGTATTTCTAATAAGAGTTCCAGATATTGCTCTAGAGCTTTGGATATTCCATTAGATTTGGTAACAAAAGGTTTTGATTGCCACCATACAATAAAATGTTCTAGTAATCTCTCTTTATACTATGCAAAAAAAAATTCCTCCTAACTTTTAAGGTGGGTAAAACATTTTTTCTGGATTCAGGCTATTGCCAGTGAGTGGTGATTGCATTGCATTCTTGTCATGAAGTTTCTATGGTAATGCATCTTTTCCCCCCACTATGAAACACCTAACAATTTCACTCTGTCTTTGTAAGACTCCAGAAGACATACATGGTGAGGAGGAAGACACAAAGTTTCCAGGAACTAATTTCATTGATGTTACTAATGTAATGCAGGTAATTATACTGCAGAGAAGTCCTTTCCTTTTAAACATTTCAATATTTGTTTTATATTGGTCTGTCATAATGGAAAATACACTGTAGAAAATTAGTTTGCTTTACTTGTAACTTTAAAAACACACTGTGAGCAATATTGAATTGTTTCTTGAATTTATTATTGAATTGTTATGGTATGCTTCATTTATTGAATATTATTTATTGTAAATATTTGTAATATTATTTATTGTAAATAATATTACAAATTACTGTCTGTGGTTACCTTTCACCTCCTGCTGCATTTAGGACACAGGAGCTTGAAATTGCTGTTGCTGGTTAATATTTCTCTTGCAGTGCTTTTGTCTCAACCTTCTTTCCAGCTAGCCATACTTGTGTGTATGTCAAAATGTACCCAAAATTCTTTTTACCCATTCTATGTGCTCCTGATCCCAGGATTAGAGTGTACATCAAATATTAACTCTGTAGCCTACAGGTCAATATGGCAGATTTATTTTAAAACTCATTCATCATTTAACATTATCAATTGATTAAAACAGTTCCAAAGGGGTGCTTTACTCATCAAAAGTGGGGAAATGCTTTATTCTTTTTTAGTTTCAAAATGACCTTATTATTGGAGGGGAGGAGTTAAATCTGTTTGGACAACTTTCTTGTATTTGCACAAAAAATGCTTTATTTTATAAAAATAAATAGGAAAGCTATTTAAGAGATAAGTTTATGAACTAACAACAAAAAAATACCACAATGTTACATTTTTACATATGAATAGTAGTTATTCATCATCTCTTTTTTTAATTTTTCTCCTGGATTGCTTTTATATTTTATTTTTGGCAATGGGATATATTTTAACCACAATACCAAAAACTGGTCCAAGTGAAACATATGTTTGGCCTATGACCATGCAGACAATGTTCTTAAAAATGTGCAAGGCAAACACAATGTGAAAGCATAAAATCAACCTCTGGAGTGGCAGGGGGATTTGAGACATCAAAAGAAAGTAAGGTTATTGTTATAAAAGAGGCTTCAGAATCAAGAAAAAATGTACATAAAATGCTCTACAGGAAAATAGTTTATTGTTGTCTTCCCCCTACAGCCCTTTTCTTATGAAAACTTTATTGTGTTAGAACTGAAGAGGATAAATATTTGTGTGAAATCTCTCTCTCTTTTCTATTCTTTTTTTTTTATTTTCTATTTTATTTTTTTTATTTCCATGGTGAATATTGCAAAAAGGTCTCAGGACTCTGTCCCAGGCATTTCCTTTTCCTATCTTTCATCTTTCAGAACAGTTGAATTAGGTGCTCTTATTTCACAATAAGAAAATTCACATGTGGAATAAAGTAGAGAAAACTGCTGCCACTTTGGTTTACACACTTCTTTATTTTTGATCAATGGCTGCACCTACAAAGAGGTAGGTTCAGACTTTCTGCACAGGTCAGCCCTTGAATGGTCCCTGCCTCATTCCAGAGCGAGCAGCTGGCTCAGCTGTTGTGAGTCCAGAACCAACTCTGTTTATTGAGTCCACTCCCCAGCTCGTATGAGCAGCCACATCCTGCAGTACCTTCAGCAAGCTTCCTAGGATTTAAGATCAGAAACACTTTTTGCTCTCCCTGAATTTATGCCCTGATTGCAAGGTGGGGACTTGTTCCTCAGAATTTTTGCTTCCCTTTTGAATACCAATGCAAAATGTATAACCTGCAGAGATCAGAGTAATCTTATTTTCCTTAACCCTGGTTTCTCTTCCACGCTTTTGGAAGCATTGAAATTTTTCTTTCTTTTTTTTACAAATCTGACTCTTCATGCAGAAGGTCACAGTAATGCAGCCTGACCTTGCTTGTGAAAATTGCTTTAGAAATCTGTTAGGAAGGAATCCATGACTAGGTTTTGGATGGCTTTAATAAAAGACTATGCATATACATGTTTGGTGAGGGAATAAAATTAATCTATACCACCTAATCTTTGCAAACATCTTTTTTTTTTTTTTTAATTATCTGAAAGTAATTTGGGAAGTGGGATTTCAGGTTGATACTTTATTATAAAATACAGAGATTAATATTCCAATCATATCTGAAAGACTTTCTAATTTATGCTGTATTTTGACTGGGAGTCATGATAGATAGTTTCAACAGTCTCCAGAGAGGTAAATACAAAATTGAGTGCAGATTATTCAGGATTGGTCTACAAGGTGATACATGTGAAAGTTCAATCTGTGTAATTAAATACTGACTATTCTATATATATATTTTAATTTCAGCAGAGATAATATATTACCCCAAAATGAATATAATTTTCTTTTGGATTCGCACACTATTAAATATAAAATATTTTTGCACATAGTTTATAAATGCAGGAGAACTGCAAAAGTTTGTGGGAGCTACTAAATATACGTAAGATTTATTTTATGTGCTTGGTTTATTTAATCCAGATGTTTGTATTTTGCATACTTTCAGAAAAGATTATATTAAATAGGCAACATCAAAGAAAATTTATGGAGCAGTGCAGTCAGAAGAAAATGCATAATGAAACACTGGACAAAGACATCTTTACTTTTGCTGTCAGGATGAATTATGGTTATGAATACATATATCCTAACAGAATGAACTGCTTATCAGGTTGCAAGGCATCCAGTGCCATTCTGAGTTGAACTTTACTGC
Organism: Chloroceryle aenea; assembly: GCA_013399075.1. Taxonomy (NCBI): domain Eukaryota; kingdom Metazoa; phylum Chordata; class Aves; order Coraciiformes; family Cerylidae; genus Chloroceryle; species Chloroceryle aenea. The sequence continues at coordinate 231,403 of VWZY01011344.1, read as the reverse complement.
TTTATTTCTGTGCCTAGAATGGTTTGGAGATCTTTGTTGCCCAGATATATGTATTCTGTTTTGCCTGCTTTGTAAGTTACAGCTTTTCTTTGAAAAATTATTACTATTTTAAGATCCAGAAAGATCCTGCTCCCTGATAGCCATTTGTTGTAATACCCATCATGGATCTATCTGACTTTTCAGTTTTAAAGTATTTAAGGTAGGAGAGAAGTATTAATGCAGGGCTGGGGAAGGAGACAGGAAAATGTTAGGGTTTTTTTTCTTTTATCTGTTCTTTCTGCTTTTAGTGATTTGTTCTTTTATTCACAGAAAATATGTGTTGGTTTTTTATTTTATGGGTTAAAAATTATTTTAATTTATATGAGGGAAAAGATTTTTTTTCTCATTTCCCTGTGTTTGAAATTAATCTTAGTAAATCTAGATTTACAGTGTTTACAGTGAACTCCTATGCAACATCACATACTTCTCACTGGTAATTTAGGCCTCAGCTCTTCATCCCTTTCTGGCATGCCAAATTTTCTTCTTAGAGAATCATATTACTATTAGAGACATTTGGTTTTAATATTGTAAGTGAAGGATGCAGGTTCTCGACCATCACAAGACATTTCTGAAGTGTTACTTTATGATATGATGGGCTGGTGACTGTTTTATGGGACTTAATACTGCACGTGTCCCAAGAGGGGCAAAGGAGCATGGCATCTTTGGAAGCAGTCAAACATTATAAGGCACACTGAGTAACTTTTAGAACTTTCTAGAAATAGCACAATAAGGTTAAATTCAAAGTGTCTGTGAGGATCTTGTGAATTGATTACCCAGAAATATCTTAACTTTCAGCAGCTGAAGTTGACGTAAGTGTAAATGTACATGTAACACGTGTAAACTGTGATTATCTAGTCTTCAGTGCTGGCAACTTATTAATGTTTTGAGTAACTAGATGCTCATCAGCTTTTGGGAATGTGTCTTTTCAGAGAGGAGACGTTTTAAAGTAAAAGTTTCTAAAAAAATAAATAAATCCTAAACAAAAGAAAACAAACAAAAAGAAACAACCCCAAACCAAAAATCCTAACCCACCGAGAAACTGTAGAAAGTTTCCTGAACTATTTTGTTTAAAGGAGGAGCACTTCGGGAGTATATATTAAAGAAACCTGACTTATGTCACGAGTAAATTTCTCAAGTATTAGCATTACCATTGGCTCCCTGCCCTGTGCAGCACAGGCAGGAAATATGAGCCAAATCATGTTTTGCTTAGCAGTTCCTATAGCATTATACCTCTACAGATTTATGATTTGCTAAGTTTAAAATTGTATCAATTAACTACAACGTATTAAGAAGGGAGAGTGTGGTTTGTGTGCTGTGACATGTCTACAAATGTTTCTTAAATAAAAAAATCTGACAGTTACCTCAATGACATTGCCTTCCAGAAATGCACCGTAACCTAATTTACTACTTATTTATTAGGATCAGGAAGAGGAGAGAGATGAAATTCCAGATTTCACTGAGCCTCTTCTGGAGCTTAATGGACAGTTTAAAGTTGCCTCGCCAAAATACAATGGTCCTTTGTTTCCTCCAGTGGCTTCTGCTCCTCAGCAGTCTTGTGATGTTCTGGATGAACTCATTCAAAGGAGAGAAACTATAGAAAGCAGGTTGATAAATTGGTGAGTTGCAATGTAACAAAATGGTGAGAGTGTAGGTGGAGGAAAGAATGACTCCATGAGAACACCTTCCCTTTATTCTTCTCCCCTTCCTTCCCTTCTCCCTTTAGCTGCCTTCTGGTTTATGTCAAGAATGCTTTTTTGTATACTTTTAGGTGTCTTGTTGTTTGCTAATAGTTAATCAGGTTTTATTCCTCTAGGGTGGAGCAAGAAATAATGGCAAAAATTATCAGTAGGATGTACCCAGTTCATAAAGAAACAGTGCCCAGTGTTGGCATCTCAGACAGTGAAGACAGTGAGGCTGAAACTTCAGACATTGGTAAGTAGGAGTTTTTCTCAGTGAACGGATTCTCCTGATTTTTGGCTAATTTTAACAAGCTATGTCAGTAGCTGTTGCCTGAGCCTAAGAGTGGATAATGCTGAACCAGGGAAACTATAAAACACAAAAGCACATGCTTTAATTTATGTTGAGACAGAGCAACTATGTTACGACCATTGAAATAAATGATCTTAAAAAAAAAGAAAAGGAACACGTAAAACATGCCACTGTAGAAATCAGCTTCTGTTATTTGCCTTTTAAATGAGACTTGGCACTGTGCTAAGCCTGTAATATTTGCTTGCCCTTCTTTTCTTAATTGATATGTCAAAAATTACCCCTCATAAATGTGTGAGAATAGGACACAAATGCATTTCTTCTGTGATGTCACTGCCCTTCACTGCTGCCATCTCTTATGATCCTGAATTGCTTCTCTACTGTTGTTTCTTTGTGTGTAAAATAAAGGAAAAAAATCCCTTTTTGCAAAGGAATGTTTAAAAGTTCATGGACAATAATTTGAGTGTCTGCAGTACAGGACATGCATTTTAAGATGCGAGACCTGGATGAGTGCTTTGCTTCTCCATTTTCAGTTGAAGTTGCTGGTGGTAGAGGATTTCAACTCTTTGTCAATGCTGGTGTGCCTGTGGACTCAGAGATGATAAGTCATTTTGTAAACGAAGCTCTCAGTGAAACAATTGCGACCATGCTGGGCAACAAGCAGGCTCAGAATGCAGTTCCTGCTACCAGTGTTCTTCCAAGTGCAATGATTACCATGGTAAGAGTCTTTTATTTAAGTTTTCCTACTGGAGTTCTAAGGAATAATTTATTCATGGCATGATGGCTCAACTAAGTGCTAGACAAAGACGACAGAAGAAGACTAATGAACTGAATGTGTATGATGTACATTTTTGATTAGTCCTTATTATACCCCAGCAAGCAACAAGATAAAATGTATTTCACCTTAAAAAAAAAACTGAAAAGGAAGAAAAAATTAATTCCTTCGTGCAACATGCTGTATTTATTTATCTACTTTAAGGCTGAGCACAAAACTGATTTCTAAGAGGAAGACTCGGTACTTAATTTCATGGTGTCAGAAGATAGCTGGTGTTATTTTCAGCAAAGATAGCTGTTCTGCTTTCTCACAAAGAAAAGGAATACAAAGAAACTAACTTTTTCATATAAGAGAAAATAGAAACTGAGAGCTTTTGGTCTTATGGACTTGTAGCCATTCTTTAAAAGCTGTAAAAAGAAGTATTAATTATTTCTAAGTTTCGAGTTCAGTAGTTTTCAGTAAATGATTAGAAGAGCTTCCTGTAATAAAGGATAATTTCTCTGGTCCATTTGATAATCAAATGACAGCTGGCTCTTTGTTAACAGCATGGCTGTGCTGCAATCTAGTCTTGTAAAACATCCTTGGGATGAACGTGGAAATTGCTCTGCTTAGAAATTGAACTGTTCAAAGCTTTGTTGAGAGCGAGATCAATTATTCTATCTGCTGTAGTGCATACAGACTGAAATACCACCTAGTGCCTGCTGGAAGTGACCAACAGATCATTCTGTAGTCAAAAGGAATCATTTCACTGCTGGATGCTTAAACACAGCCATCCTGCATCTAAAGAGTTCTTCCCTGCTCCTTTACAGTTTAAGGAGGGTATGGATGTTAAAGAGGACTGTGCTTTGCAGCTTGTTCTTCTGATAGTTAGAAACCTCTCCTAATAACCATTCTGTAGTTACTAATGGCCCTCTTAAACCTTCATTTTTCTGTACCAGCTCAACTGAAACATCCTCGGGCTGAAATAGCTATTTTCTCCTTACTACATTAATTTGAGCACTTCAAGAAACTAGTTTTGTCCTTTTTGGCCTTTGTTTAGGCCGAATAAAGCAATCTTCTGTACCATTTTCCAGCTCTTGCTGATGGGCAGCACTTCTGTGTTTTCCAGTTTAGATTGCTCTTGACCTGACCACAGGTAGCACTAATATGCTAGCAGACATTTTTAATAATAATAATGATGATGTAGCATGTGAGACAGGGTTTGCTCAGTGCCTTCTGTTATGGTAGTGTTACTCTCCCACCTTTATTGGATTGTCAGGTAGCTAATTATGTTGGGTTTTTTTTTAAAGTCTTTCCACATTTGGAAAATGGGTCAAGGGAGTTGGACTCCAAGATCTCCAAGGTCCCTTCCAACCCCTGGCACCCATGATCCTGTGATTTGTGGCTAAGAGTTATCCTTCAGATAACTTCTATATTTGTAATTTTTTTTGTACTTCATTTTCCATTTCTGCTCAGCCTGTAGCAGAAATTCTTGAATACGTAGTTTAGCTCTAGGCCTTCTTACTGTGAAGTTTCCTATCTAGAACTCCAGCTGCCCATTTACTGAGTTCTTTGGTGTTCACAAAGTCACGTGGTTGTGTGTGAACTGCCAAATGTGTTAGCACGTTCTACTTCCCATAAGAGTTTTTAATAAAAATCATCAGGCTGAGGATTTATTCCTCAGAAATTAGCCTGGAAACCTTCCTTTAGTCCCATTATCTTCCCTTCTTTATGAAATATCAGAGAACAGGCTGGAAAAAACCTGGAAAAATCCATCATATTCCTCCATAGCAGGCTAAATGACAACCATCATACTTGCTTGTCAGATATATCTGCATGGCTGTCATTTTTTTAAGGAACATCACAGTTACATTTCTGCTTATTTTAATCCTTTCCTCTCTTAGTTGTGGTTTCGTTTATAATCTTCCCTTTAGCTGATTGTTACCATAAAATTATCATACTGATTCAATTTTTTCCATGTCACAAAATATCTTCTTGCTTAACATTGTATCAAATGATTTATTAAAATTTATATAATATAAATATAATTCATATTTAGGCTGGACATTAGGAAGCATTTCTTTACTGAGAGGGTGGACAAACACTGGAACAGAGTTCTTAGAGAGGCTGTTGATGCCTCAACCCATCAGTGTATAAGAGGCACTAGGACAGTGCCCTTACCAACATGCTTTAAGTTTTGACCAGCCCTGAACTGATCAGGCAGCTGGACTGGATGATTGTTGCAGGTCCCTTCCAACTGAAATAGTCTATTCTGTTCTCTTTGCTACATAATGATTTCCAAATGTAATCATTCTACTGCATAATGCACTGGGGTTTAATTTATTTTGTCCCAGTGTACCGTTTAGCCTGGTGCGAATTTATCTCGAGATGGAGGAGTTAGATCCATGGAGCATGTAGCTAAGCAACGACTGTTCCTGTTCTGTGATAACCTGCCTTTCTCTCTCTCCCTCAGCTATCTCTGGGGATACTTGGAAGATAGGAATTTTGCATTGAGATTACTGTGCTTACAATTATTTTCTCCCCCCTCCCTCAGGAGTCTCTTGTGCCTACTCCGTTGCCAACACCCCAGGCCACACCACCACAAACACCACCTTCAGAAAAAGAGTTGCCTCCAGTCAAGACTCCAGAGTCTTCTCTATCTCTTACAGAAATAAGTGAAGATGTTCATGAACATGAAAAAATTAAAGAAACAGGTAGTGAAAATAGTAATTGAAGTTTAGAAGTAGCAAATATGCTTTAATCTACTGCCTTTAATTTTCTTCTTCAAAGACATGTTATCTCTCAGGATAAATATTCTTGAGGCTATAATTCAAGTGTGAACTCATGTAATACAAAAATTATGGGCTAATTCGTATCTAAAGCAAGCATCTTTTATTTAGTAACAGTTCTATTTTCAAACTTGATATGCATTTCTATGGTCTCTGTGATTTCCACCCCTCCCAGCCCCTCCATGCTTTTTCACATCTGAAAATAGCTTTTGCTCTTTCCTGTTCTTCTAATGTTAATTAAGCCAAATTTAAACTCTCTAAGTAAAGCAGCTTAGTTTTTAAAATGCAGAGCAGTCTGCCTTATTGGGGGAAGCAAACAATTGAGGCTTTATTCTAGCTTTTTCAGATGCCAACACTGCACCAAAAAGAAACTAGTCTTAATCTAGTCTTGTCTCCCTAACTATCAAAAAGTATCACAAACCCCATAAATGTTTAGTAGAACTGACTAGCTCTCTGTCTGAGATTTACCTCCTGCTTTCCTCTCTGATCAGAGATTTGCTTTCAACACACAGGCACTGAGACACCAGCTGCCACTGGTCGTGCTGGCCCACCTGTGGTTACCCCTGTCCATACACCTCCTAGAACAACCACACCGAGCCCCCTTGCCTCAGAGTGTGTCTCTGAAGAGGCAAAAATGGAAAGTCCAAAGCCTCCAAACCCGTGGGATGATGCAGAACTTCCTCTGGAAGAAGAGAAGCCCAGTCCTCTAGCTGAAGAACCATTCCACCCCAAGGCTGTGTGAGTTGAACAGGCTGCACAATTTTCTCATTTCTTGAAAAAAAAATAAAATGTATTTTCTTTCTCAAAGATCTTCAAAAAGCTAGTAGAAGTAAATGATTAATGTGTATATCAGGAGGCACTGAGATAAGCCAGGATTCTTTCTTTTTTCCCAATTGGTTGGCTTATATTTTGGAGAAAAATGTAAACTCAGGACCTTTTTCAGGCTTTCTCAGTCCTTATTCATCATGCTGCTGAACATTGTACTTAGGAAACTCATATTGGTATGCCTGCCAGTAATCACATGCTAATTTTTAGTTATAGCCAGAAATGAATTAATTAATGTTATTTAATCCTGTTGATTCTTGGCCTATTCTGTAAAGTGCTGTACTCTTTTATTTGAAAAATATTTGCAAATTAATTTCTTTTCAGTTACTTATTTAAGACTTTCATCTTCCTGTTCAGTGCATTCTAGTGCATTCATAATGTGTATTCTTATGTTACAGTGAGATGTCTGTGGCTAATGAAGAGGAACCAGAGGCCTTGGTTTTACCACCCCAGCAGTTGTCAGCGAGGGCCCTCGAATCACTTCCCGGTGATCCTGGTGATCCATCACCTGCACCTACAGTTAGTTCTGGGCTGTCCACACAGGAAAGCAGCCTCACCCTCACAGAAACAGAAACTGCAGACAGACCCATCTCAGAAGGGGAGGTTGTCTTCAGCTATGGACGGATGCTGGTTGCAAGAGGTAATTAACCAGACAAATTTGTAGAAATTAGAATTTGGATTAATTGTTTTTCTTTATAAATCTCTCTTCCAGTCTACTGGCAACCTTTCATACATTTTGTGATAAAATTGCAAGCATTAACCTGGTCCTTGACTTTTAATTCATGGGTGTCCTGGTTTCATCAGGACAGAATCCCAGGCCAGCCATAGTCTGCAGGCCAGTAGCAGTTTGGAGTCAAGTGGGGCTGCTGAACTGAGCTGGCTGCAGGTGTGTCCCAGACCAGAAACATCATGCTCAGTATAAAGGGGGAAGTTTGCTGAGGACAGAGGGTCTCCTACTTGGGCTCTTCGTGCCCCAGAGGACTGCCTTCCCTTTTATTGTGACCACCATACATTCCTGGGATAACTTTGTTTACTTTATGATGGCATTGATATTACTTTTGCTGTTTCATTAAATCTGTTTTCATTTCCCCATGTGAGTCTCCTCTTGCCAATTCTCCTTCTTGGCCGAGAGGGGTCATTGGGTGATAGAGCAACGGCGACAGCTTAGCCCCAAATAGGGGCTAAATGTAAACAGAGGGTTTGGATTTAAGAGACCTCATTGCTCTTTTTCTTTTCTCTGAACAAAATGCCTGTGCATACCAATGCAAAAAGATTCAGTCCGCTCCTTTGTCATAAGATCAACTTGAAAAATAATTGGGACTGTCTTGCACAAGCATCATGTGGTACTAAATACTAAGTTTTTACTGAAAGCAAAGTGTAAGAGTGATTTTCCTGGAAGCTGAAAATATGTCTTTATAATACACATCCGGCAGCAGGAATTTCCAACTTTACTAAAGCTCTATGTTGCAATTATTAAAGAATGTGGCCTTGGCTTTCTTTCATATAACTTGCCTTTTCTTTTTATGTGTTTGTAACTTAAAATATTTTTCAGCCTTAGCAGAAGGAGGACTGTCTCTTCCAAACCTTGCTGAGAGCTTAACCAGTACTTTACGAGATGCCAATGAAATGGTAAGGAAATGTTTCCCAAGGAAATGGAGTTAGTGTGGTATGCTACTGTGAGCACCTTGGTAAATTTTCACTTCTAAACTTTTTAAATTTATGCACGTACAAAAAACATGAGAATTTCAGAGCTCAAAGGAAAAAAAAAACATGTTATACAAACTAATTTATATTAGTTGAATGATTTCTCTACTTCTGCAGGTGAGAGATAGCTACTACATATTTTCATTTAGTGTTTTTATTTTGAAGACGTCTTAAAGAGAACAGAACATTGTTATGCTCTGAGCTATTTCAGCATTGAGCCATCTTTTAATTGCTTGTGTGTTTAAATTATTAAAATAGGTCAGCTGAGGCTGGAATTAGTTAAAGCTGCTTAAAACTTCCATATAGTTTCTTACCTGATGTCTGCTTTAGTCCATTGTCCTGGAAGCCTCCCAAGTCAAGACATTCTTTATTCCCTTTTTGTTTTAACACTTTTCCTCACATGCCTGGCCTTTCCATCTCTGACTTTGTGTAATGCCTCTTGATACAGCAGATAGCTGCCATATAAAAGATAGTATCAGGTAGAGTAATGCTATGCTTAAACCAATCTGTTTTCTTCATGGAAGAGTAAAAAAACAGATAGTGAAATTGTAATAGTCTTGGTTGGAAGGGAACTCCAGAGAGATTTCTAAAATCTGCCAGACTCCCTTCACAATGCTGTATGGCTCTGCTGGAAGATGTCCAGATAGCTGAAATCTGCTATGAGGATGAAGATCTGTCATCATCAGACCCCTGTTAACATTTCATAGAAAGCCTCCTCCTCCTTTCTGTTGGTCAGGTGCTCTCTGCCCACAACATTCCCCGTGTTCCTTTCTGCTCTGATCCTGACTCAGGCCATCAATAGGCACACAGAGGTGTGGGATTCGAGGAGTGATTTGACCTGGGTACACTGTATAACCCTGAGTGAAGGCACCTGGGGAGAATGCCCTCCCTCTTGATCAAGATTTTTAAAGTTCATTTTGTGGGCTCCCCTCTAGATGCCTCCTCTGTCTGCCACCCTTCCTCTCTTAAAGGTGGGCCTTAAGACTGTTAGAAGTTGAACCTAAATCAAAGTTCTTTTCAGCAAGACAGAAAGCTTGATTGCCAAGATGTTCTACCTTCTCTTTGTTAGCTGGATTGTAACTCCAGTAGCCTTCCATTCTCAAACTGGGTTCTCTGCTTGAGAAAGCTAAACCCTTGCTGGCTAGAGCAGCTTTGCAGACAGATCATTGTTAGCAACCTTTATGTGTGAGGATTTAACTGTTTCCTTGAGTTTTGGAGGCCTAGAGGACCTTGTTTTTCAATAAGCATTGCAGTCTTAGGTATCAAATAAAGACTGTGCCTGTCTGTGGATAAAAGCAGAAAGCAGTGTCTCATCAGTTTGCTTATTTTTTAAATGCCCAGATTTTCATGACACGAGTTCTAAGTGTGGAAACTGTAACAACTTTAAAAGAAAAAAAACTTAATTGTGAACTGAAGTAAAGAATATTCAAGTTCCTACAAAAAAAAAACCCTCAAACAGTTTTGGTTCATTTATTATGTGGATTTTATTTCTTTGGTTTAGGATTATGATCCTCCCAGTGAAGGGCAAGTGGTGAGAAGACCAGCTACAGGCTATCATGGGGATCCTGTCCTGACTCTTTTAGCTAAAGTAAATCAAGCACCTCTTGCTGCACAGGAGGAAATGTACCATTTGGAGGTAACTTACAGTCCTTTTCCTTCCAATACAGTAGTTCTGAAGTGATACTTTCCTACTCAAAAGTAGATAAAATATTTTCAAGCTTTTCCTTCCTGTTGGCTATAGAACAAGTCCATACACTTCTTACCCTGCTGGAAGTGATCCCAATTCTGTTGGCTACATTCTTGTGTAAAACTTTAAAAACACTGAAGGTTAAATGTTGTTACAAACAAGTTAACTGTACGTGGTATCACACAGATCTAGTTTTCAAGGTGTGTACCAATATTTGTCCTGTCATGTTGAAGACCAGTGAAGTTTTCTGTGACTTCAGCAGTATAGGTGCTATGTTTAACAGTACAGGTTGACTGCACTTAACAGCCATGTGAGTGTTTTAGGGAGGTATGAAGAATAACACAGCAAGTGTTTATATGCACTTTTGCACGTGCTTGTTGATACTGGCCTTGGAACAAAACCTCAACGTATTTGTGTTCAGTTGGCATAAAAAAAATAGACTAACAGAAAAATACAACTATCTGCATCACAAGATCATTTTTTGTCACATATCTAAGTATTTTCTGTGTGGAGGATAGTTTGGATTGGGCTTCTATTCTAGCTGATACAGCTGGAGGAATGTTCAAAGGAAGTGAACTTTGAATACTGCAATATGGTTCATGAACACCTTTATTTAAAGCAGATCTTTTTTGTGATTATTGATGCATAGGCAGTTTCTTCCTTCTGTCTTGGTCAGTTTAGTCTAAATAATTACTAACCTCACTCACCTCCTTAACTGTTCCTTTGTTGTCTTTATTTTGCTTAATGAGCTCTGGTGGATGGACTTAGTGAAAAGCTTTCTACAGTGTCAGCTCTGAGTCTGACTGTAATTGTAGTGACATTTTCTCATCAGCACTGCCAATTACAAATGCAGCTCTAATTTGCTTTTCCCCTTTCCCATAGTCACAAACTGCTCAGTCTGCCCATACAACTGACTTAATAAACTTCCCCCCAGTTCTGGCAAGGTGTGTGCAAGCATAACTTCTCATTTATAAAAGAAAGAATATTCCAAGGTATCACCTTAGAATGATGCTCTGCACATGTGTTTATGTGTATTCAGTCTGTTCTGCATAGAAGCAGGGATTTTTTTCTGTAGCTTTCAAAGTCAGAATCCAGAGAACAATCCCTACAAACCTACTTTTTATCTTCCATGCTGTAAACCAGAGAAACAGTAGCTTTTAGATGCTTCCAGTGTTAGAAGATCAGGCAGTCAACAGTGGCCCTATGTGTAATATTAATATAAAAATATGACTTCAGTTTTGAGCATATTGGGATAACAAAATAAGTGATGTTGTCTGGCTGTGATTTTGGCTGTGTCCATTTATCTGTCCAGTACAGATAAATGTAGGTTTTACTTTCAAACTCAGTTAAATGCTGTCTCAGTTTGTTTGCTTTATTCAGTGCTAATAGTATAGACTTAAGTTTATATATGCTTTAAGAGTTAATGTAATTGGGTAACAGTCCCTGGTTCTGGAAGATATAAATTGGGCTTTTCATACCTGCTGTTCTACGTAGGATTCTGACCATAGTGTTGGGGAGCTCAGTGAAGGTCAAAGACCAAGGCTGACCAGAGCAGCAGAGAGAATCCTGATGGGACATTCAGTTTATATGGAGCATCCAGCTGCTCGGACTTCTGAGAACAGGCCCCCCGGGGGGTCCCGGCCGCCGTCACCAGGGCAGCTTGCCCATGTCAGAGGTACAATTAACTGTTATTTCTTCTCTGATATTTATGTGCATTCTGAGGGCTTTCTGGAACAGTATATGAAATCATTTCAGAGATTATGTTCAAAATGCAAAACTAAAAATTGACAGGCATTTGCTGTAGTGAAATTCTTAGCATTCCTGTTCTGAGAACTGGATTTAATTCAGGACTTGTCTTCACTCTTCTTCATCTATAATATTATACAAGTTGACCAAAATTTATGGCAAAGGCTGACTTATAAAGCAGGTATTTTATTCTTTTAAGTCAAATTCAGTTCTCAGAAACACTTTGTTGGACATGCTTGAAGTTGGTTTCCATAAGAGGGGTATCAACACTGGCAATTCAAGCTACTTCTCTCTGTCCCTTTACACATCACTTCATTGTTTTTATTGCTCCACCAAAGTGATGCTGCAGTCTCTCAATAATAGGTCATATATTTTAGCTTCATATATTCCTCTAACAATATGGACATACATTTTCTCCCAGAGGGATACCTGAGGCACACACATTAATGGCTCATAGAAAGTAGTGCAGGGTTAAGTTAAGCTGCTGTGGTAAAGCAGGGAAATGATTTATTTCTTTACAGTTGAAACTGGTGCTGTAACCTGTGGCCCATCCTTCCTCTCCCTTATTTTTTATCCTGGTTTCTGTACTGTTATCTGGAAATTCTAGACTTGCTTAATTAAATAGATGCAAGCATGTAGAAACTCTTCATTTTTGTTGACTGTGGTTTTAAATATGATTAATAATTATTAAGCTATTACAACACAAATGTGGTTGCACTGATTCACCAAAAGTTGTGTAAAGTGATCAAGCACCCTGCTCTAGTTGCAGATGTCCTTGCTCCCTGCAGGGGGGTTGGACTACATGACCTTGAAATGTCCCTTCCAACCCAAACCATTCTGTGATTTCTGTCCTTTTAATTTTTATATTTATGAATTTGACAAGAGAGACATATCTCACATTATCATCTCTTAACCAGTAGGAAGTGGATTGCAAATGAGTATGTTCAACATGTGGCAAACAATTTCAGAGAAATGGGTAATAGTTGACTTTTGAACTGATTTCCATTTGAACTGGTTACAGAGTAACCTTTACAAGTTAGCTGTTACTTAACATTTTGGACCAGCTACAGCACTGTGAGCCTTGAAAATACCTTCTGGTATGTTCTATATTATCAGACTGTTACTTGGAAGTAGTTTGTTGAATGTTATTTGGAAATTGCTTACATTAGGCTCCCTGGTAGCAGACAGTTCTCCAAGTCACTTGTTTAACACTGTGTTGTCAGAGGACAGTCAGCATGAAGGGCACTGTGATGTAGGAATAATTTAGTGATTGAGATCAATCTGCAGTAAGTTTCTAACACTGCTCACTCTAAGAATTTATAACTGTTCTGAGAGATCTCCTTCTTACAAACTGTCCATAGCTGTATCTGGCACAACATGTTTGTATCTCCTCTCTCTCTCTATTTTTCAATTATCTAATTTAGGATGCCCTTTATCCTGTAAATATCTAACACTTCTCAAAACCAGCTCCTTCCTGTGATGATGATCTAGAAGCAGTGTGTTACTCTAATAATATTTCATTCTCACCTCTCTAAATCTTACAGTATTGTTCCTGTTGTATTTTTTTTAGGGCTAAAATTAAATAATTGTTACACCAGTGGGTGTTAAAGTTCACGTATTTCAGGGTGATTACTTCTGAACATATAACCTTGCAGCAGATACTCTCTATCTCTCAGGAGGAGTCACAAATACATCCGTAAGAATTCTGGGCACTGTGTTTCTAAGGGTATCTTCAGTGCTGTGACCAGTTGTTATTTGTATTATGGAACTGTGGTGTCTGTCTGTAGGATGGAGCAGGTGTTGCTTAGGTGGGTTTATAACAGCATCTCCCTGATCAGTCCTGCATTTATAAATCCTTGTTCTCAGTGCTTAAAGTCATAGATACAGAAACCAACGTGCAAATGAAATGTGGCACATGTAGTCTTGAAGTGAACAATAATTACAGTTAATTAAGCAATTTTTATAGTTAGTTAGGCTTAAAATTCATTCTTTGGCCTCGTATGTTATCTCTTAAGCTGTCAGTACAGTTTTCATAAAGATGCTTTAGACACTTGCAGGCTGCAAAAGCACAATAAATACTGAATTACACAGCAAACTGTCCCTTTACAAAAGATCATATACAGGTGTCTTTTAATTCATCCAACAGTAAAACATTTTCATGAAGAAGGCTCTTCAGTCTCCTTCCAATATGTCTGCTAAAGCTCATTAAGCATATAATGGTATGATGAACTGTGCAGCTTTGAAGCTATCATAAATGCTTGACTTGTTAGAAATCTACAGATACCAAAAATGATTCTTTTTTTTCCTTCAATTTCCACAGATATGTATTTCTTATTTCTTTTTTCCCCACAAGAACAAATTAAGGGATATACAATGAGCATGTAAGGAAGAAATAGTTCTCTTTAGCATTCTATGTCTTATTGTTGAATCTTGAAAGGCTCCACGTCCTGCCACATGAATTGACTGGGAAATTATTATTGTTCCAGCTCATCAAGGAATTTTTTTACCTTTATTTTTCTCTCAGCAGAAATTCTTGGAGATGCAGATACAAGTCATGGTCCAATGCTTATGGCTGAACTGGAACCACAACCAGTTTCAAATCCTGTTCTGGAAGGAGCCCAACCAAACTGCAGAGTGACATCCCTCTCAGAGGATCTGCCCCAGGTAAACTCAAAAGGATCTTTTCCAAAACTATTCATAAAGTGCAAAATGAAACCTAGGAAAATAAATTTTGCTGTTTGAGTGTAGTGACTGACATCACAGAACTGGTGCATTTAAAGTGACACATTCAGCTGAGAAACTGAAGTCAGAAATAGGTGTAATAAAAATGATTGTGTTTACTGTGGTGGAATCCTTACAATGTGTTTTCTGTTGGGCTCAGACCTCCTCTTTTACCTTTTCTGCTCTTCCTCACAGCTTCCCTCATGTCACAGGATCCAATACTATATGTACTCAGTTCAGGTGAAGCATTCTAATGTTTTAGGGCCACAGTGCTTCACATACAGAAGAATAACATGATGGATACGTGGAAGAGGAATCAACAACCTTTAGCCTCAGGAATTGTAACCCACACTGATAGAGCATTTCAGAAGTTTCATNAAATAACCTAAAGTATCTTTCTTTGACCTGTCTGGCTTTATGTTTTTGAGCCTCAGTGTGTGCCACTGGTGTCTGAGCAATCTTAAATATGTCATTTGAAGTGATGTGTTGCATCTTCAAAGAGGATTTTAAACATTACACCTTTTTGACTTAGAGATCATTGGAACATGTTCTTGCTTACTTGGAATGTTTGTTCCCAGGCAAGACTGTTACCCTTAGAAACTTTCTTGCATCTGAACTCATAGTGGGGGGTTTCTTTGCCTGCTGCCGTGTAAAAATCACCCTCCCTCCAAACCAAACAACCCCTCCGAACTTTGTGTGTGTGGTTTTGTTTGGTTGGGTTTATTTTTCCCCTAAACAAAACAATGTCTTCCTGTATGTGGGTGCTCCTGATGTATCACCATTTCTCAAGGGCTAACTTCTTAGCTTTTCTATGACATGACCATTCTTATAAGTGGCAACCACAGCAAAGGTCTCTCCTGGATGGGGCAAAGCCATACTCCATGAGTTCCTCTGCTAGATCTGTAAGTTCTTCTAGAAAGCAAAACAAACAAAAAACCCCAAACCAAACCAAACAAAAAACCAACCACACACACACAAAAAAANGCATCAAACCTATGGAGTTAATCCATTTCTACTTTATTAGTATGTGCTGTTACCTAGGGAAGATGATTTACTGGTTAAGTAAAGATAAATTCAAATAGCAAGGTGCAAAAGCTAAAAGTGAGGTGACAGACTACTCTTTAATATGTTAAGCTACAGTGTGTTTAAAAGTAAAATACATTTACCATATTTGCCATGTTCATGGGTGCATTCTGTCCTTCCCTGATGTCCTGTATTAGAAATAACCTAAAGTATCTTTCTTTGACCTGTCTGGCTTTATGTTTTTGAGCCTCAGTGTGTGCCACTGGTGTCTGAGCAATCTTAAATATGTCATTTGAAGTGATGTGTTGCATCTTCAAAGAGGATTTTAAACATTACACCTTTTTGACTTAGAGATCATTGGAACATGTTCTTGCTTACTTGGAATGTTTGTTCCCAGGCAAGACTGTTACCCTTAGAAACTTTCTTGCATCTGAACTCATAGTGGGGGGTTTCTTTGCCTGCTGCCGTGTAAAAATCACCCTCCCTCCAAACCAAACAACCCCTCCGAACTTTGTGTGTGTGGTTTTGTTTGGTTGGGTTTATTTTTCCCCTAAACAAAACAATGTCTTCCTGTATGTGGGTGCTCCTGATGTATCACCATTTCTCAAGGGCTAACTTCTTAGCTTTTCTATGACATGACCATTCTTATAAATAGCAACCACAGCAAAGGTCTCTCCTGGATGGGGCAAAGCCATACTCCATGAGTTCCTCTGCTAGATCTGTAAGTTCTTCTAGAAACCAAAACAAACAAAAAACCCCAAACCAAACCAAACAAAAAACCAACCACACACACACAAAAAAACCAAACAAAAAAAACCCACAACAAAAAACCCACACCAATTCTGTATCAGATGATTTGAAAGCTTGTTTTGACAGCATCTATCTACCATTTAACAATGCTGCACCTTTCTCTTAGTTTCAATTAGAGAAGGCATCTGTGTTCTTATCTACGGCTGGATCTGCTTTGTCACCTGCCTGTAGGAAACAGATTTTTGATTAACATAATATCAGCTAATAGAGCAAGAGAGACTCAGGCTTCCAGAATGATTCATTCTGTGCAGTGTTTAAGGGGTAATTGCTTTAAACTTCTTAAAAGATTTCCTCCCAAGTTAGTCACAGACTCTCCCATCAGTTGTTCCACATCTTGTTTTTCATCTCTAGGCAGTGTTTGCCTTCATTGAAATGAAACTGTATCAGCTGCATACAAAGCAAGGAGAGGGAATCTACTGGGGAGCAAAACTAAGCTTTTCATGGTGTTTGCTGAGAGACCTGAGGGGAAATACACTGGATTTTAGATGGTGTCCAGCTGGGCCTTGGGTTTGGTAGAGCTTTGTTCTGATTTAACTCAGATGTTGCAGTTTGTTCTGGCAAAGCTTGGGTGGTTTCTGTACAGAATCCTGTTCATCCAGGATTAATCTGTCTGAACAGGATCCTCATTTCAGGAAGGTTGTGGGCAGTGAAGTGGAGCTGCCATGTATGTTCCCCTTGTTTGCTCCCTGGCAACAGTCTATAGATAAGATTTTGACCAACAGAAAAATCATCTTTTCCTGTAGTGCAGGAGCAAATGCCTTTTAATCATGAAGAGTGAAGTCCGTGTGGTCACTCAGTCCAAAACAAATGGCTTAAGTCATACAGGAATTTTCTTATCTATCCAAATTTCTTGGCTGTTCCTCTGTCTCTGGCCTTGCATGTTTTTGAGATTTATACATGCTTTTAGCCACTGAGAGACAGAATGCCAGACTAAATGCATCTTCAGCTTGACTGCTTCTGTGCAGCAATTCAGGAACTGTTATTTGTGATCACTTTACCCCTGTGCTCTTAGCTCTAAGCAACATAATGGCTAGGAGGAAGCTGGACTCTTCCTGTTCTAGATGAATCATTTTGATCATGAGAGGGACATGAAGTCATATTTATGTGGCTAAATATTTCAAAGATGGTAAATCTAAATCATTTGAAGTCCCAAAGGCATCGTTAAAAACTGAGAAAAATCAGTTAGTTGCAAAATATTTTCATAATGTTCTTCTATAACTATGAATGTGTTTGTACAATCAACATTTTTCAAATGGGTTTGTCACTTTGGTATTCTCATTAGCTTTCATTTTTAGTATTTCAAAAGGCATGGGTTTTTTAACCTTTAGGAATGCATAATTGCAGGTTATGAATCTGTGTTATCTCTCAGCTCCTGTTTGCACCTCAGTTCAGTTTAAACTGGTTTTTGGTTTGTCTTATTAAATTCCAAAACAAAACCCCCCACTTCAAATGGACTTCCAAGTATATTGTTCTGCTGCTTACATTTAATGTTCTGTAACAGTGCTGGCCTTTCAATCACATTTCCATGAGACCATCCTTCTTTCAGAATATCATCTCAACTCATCATCTCAGCTTTTTCAGTGATGAAGAGAGTTGGTCAATGCCGTGGTGTGCTGGGATGCCTGAGTTAGTGCCAGTCCTATGGTCTATCCATGCACATGATGCCTTGTGGAGATGCTCTCTTGATCTCAGATGCACGTGTATTCACTTCTGTAAGGTTATGCTCATGGCTGTGCTGGCGAGGCTGTGGTGGTGCTTGTTAGAGATGCCATGCTGTTTAATAGTCTTCAAGAGAAGACCTGTGACAGTGCTTCTCAGGACAGAAGTCATACAGCAGTTCTGTCTGTAGGCTACAAGTGCTGTGTGATATGCAAACATCTTGGATCTTTTTTGTGTTCCTCCTTTAAGAATCTTCATTAAAAAACTTATATCCACCTATGGAATCAGCAGAAATACTGATGGAATCAAATCTATCTGTCTTGGAGAATGCTTATGTCTTGCAGGAGTCCAGGACTCTGTTTTGCCCTGCTGATGTTTCCTGTCTATATGTAATGGAATGTCCTTGGGCCACAATTCCTGTTCCAGTTAACAAATAAGATAACAGGCATACTCCACAAATGTGATGTCTTCCTTTTTAACATGCAGAGCATTTGTTGTTTCTAAGAAACTGCTTTGTTGCAGACCCAGATCTGGAAGAGCATTTCAGGAAGTGCAGAAAATGGTTTTAAAACTGTGGTCAAGGCAAGAAATTTTTGACTTGACATGGGATTTCCAACCTGTGTGCTGGAATATTTAGTTTTCTTTTCCCTTTCATCTTTCTCTTTTTACTGAGGAGATTAATACCTAGGGAGAAGTCCTGGGTATTGAAGAAAGCCAGAGAATTCTTATGTTCCTTCTGCCGTGCGCTTTGAGTAGAAATTGAGGATCTTCTGTTTCTTCAGGTCTAAATGGCACTTTGCCATATCTACTGCTCCCAGGATGTTCCTCTAGAGGAAGTAACAGGCTAATAGGCTAATTCAGATCTGAATTCTTTTGAAGTCAACAGGAAGGAGAACAAGTGCATATCCTTTAATGAATCTTTAAAAACCTCTTTGGATGTATCTTGAAGCACCACATAATTTTACTCTGCTTTTACATCAAAAATCAGATTTGTAACATGATTTTAATGTCTGATCTATAGGAGGAAAGCCAAGGAGCTGCACAAGTTGAGACTGTGAGACCCCGAGTTATTCACGTGAGAAGCAAGTCTGAAGAGATGCATCAAGAAGGTAAATCAATGTCAATAAGGAAACATAGCTTTTTCAGTTAAGCCAGTAACTTTTAAATGTTATTGTATAATGATGCATAATAAAGTTCTGATTTTTTTTTCTTAATTTGGTTTTTATTACTACCAAATTCCCCAAATTTCCAAATGTTTACATAGTGTGTATAAAACTGTGTACATAATTATGCTGTTGCTGGGGTGCACTGAAAGGATTGGAAATGTAGCCTTATGTAAGTCATCAGAATCCTTGCAATTAAGTATTTATTTAAATTTTTATTTGCCAAGAGCAAATGCATATTTGTGCATTGCAATGTGTGTATTATGCAGTCAACTGAATCTTAATTGCTTTATAGAATGCTGATTGACAAACACAATATTCATGGTGTGATAAGTGGCAGTGGTTCAGCTGCATGAGAAAATGCAGGGGTACCAGGGAAGAAATGGAAGATAATACAAAGTTAAGATCATGCAATTGTGGGAAAACAAAACAAAAAACAACGGTGATTTTCATTGTTAAAATGACCTGGTTTGGGATGGACTCCAAGCTAGAGTGTAACAGATAGTGATTTTCTTTTGTGAAGGGTACTTTGTGTTACCTATGCATAACTATGCTATTTTTGGAGATTACCTGATAATTTTTGTTACAAGTATTAAGGATGTTGCATGAGAGGGAATATTTTTTGTTTATTGTAGTTCAAATCAGCCTTGGAGTAACATAAACTGTGCATATCACAACCATATGTCATTGTTTTAGCAGATAACAAGCTTGTGGAGGTGGAAAAGTGAGATGTGTAGCTGTTTTAATCTTACGTGCTGGGAACAAGAATCCAGAAACCTGAATGTCTGTAATACATGCAATTATAATTGCTCCACCCTAGTATACAGAAATTCTTCCTCCAAGCCCTTTTTGAAATAATTCTTTGAACTTCTTCCATTTAATTTTTTTAAAAACATCGAATTATAATTCTGTTGAAATTATTTTGCTTCAAATATTTTAAAGTAAAGCCCTGGGCCAATGTTATTGGCTATGGGACTTGGAACCTAATTTCAGACTCATGGTTTACATATGAAAAAAGTTATGAATAATGTAAAAGTGAACTTCCCTGGACAGGTAGTGGGTAAGCTTACAGAACAGCAGTGGCACACCTTAGTGCACGTGAGTGTGTTTTGTTGTAGGGACATTTATCAAGATGCATTTTTAAAGTGGGTAAATAGAGACTTAGTTTATTAAAAATTGGAGGTCAACTCCCATTTGATATTACTGGCAAATATTGCAGTGATTTTTTTTCTAATAGGAAGAACTGTGTTTTTCCTCTGATGTTCAGAAAATCCAAATTGCCTAAGGAAAGTGGATTTGCAGTAAGCTGAGTACGACCTCTACATCACAAAAAAGGAATTATGTGGCAGGTTTGCCTTGCAGGGTTCCCAACTTGAAAAGAAGGTTTTTTTAATAGCAGTTGTATGGATTTCCCTTTTCTTCTTCTTCCCAACACTTGCTTTTAAGCATGAGAGCAAAGGAGGAAAATGGAAGATCATCTTCCTAATGTTGTATTTCATGCTTTCACACCTCAACTGTATCCCAGAGTATTAACAAGGCAGCATTTCCAGCCTGTATCATTTGAGTAGTGTGTTAGTGAGGGATAAAAATAGAGTCAAGTGTATTTTTATCGAATCTGTTGCTTTCTGGAATATTTATCTTATAAAAAATATAATTTGCCTGCATGGGAATACAAGGTATTTGGGCACAGTCCAACTATGTCTGTGTGTCAGATGAAAATAATTTGACCAGGAGATGGCAGTAGTCAATTTTCCTTGAGATGAAAAAACAAAGGTGATTTATATACCAGGATAATTTCAATCTCATTTAAAGTATACATATCTAATGAGCCAATAAAAATCTAGAGGATTTTCAAATGGAAACAACTGTCTGTCAGTTTTAACCAGAAGGTCTTGTCTCTGTAAGCTTTACCACAGGCAACTTGCATCAGGCAAAAATTGGAGGGTTAAAATTAGTAAGAATAATTTGAAAGAAAAAGGAACACGTGCAACATAAGTATCCATGGGTTTCAGTAAATAGAACATTTCAAATTAAGCACATCTGTTGCTGTAAGTTCAAAGCACCCTGTTTTATAGAAACTTCACGTCGAACGGTTGCCTTTACTGAGATAGCAAGGGGCAATCAGTACTTGCCTGAAATGAGAAGCATTTTAGAAGCAGGACCATTTAGGTATTTTTTTCAGAGTTTAAAGGGTAAGTTGTTGTACTGGGATTAGAGCTTAGAAAATTTACAACCAGTGTGAAATCAGGGCATTGGAAGAAAAGGGAAATTGCTTTGGACTTAAGATTTAGAGTCCAAAAAAGAAAAAAAGCCCTTTTTATTTAATTGATAAATACATGACAAGATTTGATTCATCTTTTGTCTATGGTTCTAAATATATATACACGATAGAGCTTTCTTTTGTTGTTTAAAACATTTTTGTGGTCTACAGTGAACATGTGTTTCTACTGAAAGAAAGTTGATTGATGTCTTCTAATGAAAGTTGAAGTTCAGTAGGACTGTTACAATATCATGCCTGAAATCGTAATGTCTCCAGAAAGTTACAACTGAAAATAAAGGCTGAACATATTATTAATTGAAATATGCCTTCTCTAGACATAGTGGAGACAGTGGTTTGAAAACATATATTTGGAGTCTCTAACGTAGAAGCGTATGTATTTTTGGCTTTATAATACCCTTTAATCTTTGTCCCATTCTTTCACAGATCTTCATAAATGTGATGTGATAATAATTGTTGTAGCTGGTGAATGCCCTTATTTCCAGACTACAAGCATTTTCAGACTTAGATTGACATGGCTCTGAATTTTTCAATTGAAAGGGAATAACAGGTGGCCATATTTGACTGCAGAGCATTTTTAAACTTTAATATGAGCAGCTCAGAACCAAGAGGTAGATGTATTTTCACTTAATTATTTTTCTACAGCACAGTCTCAAAATGTGACCTAGAGAGCACAACTACATGGTAGTAATTCCTTTTTATCTCCAGCTAGTGAATTATATTCAGGCAGCCATAAGTACATGGGAAAGTAATATTAGGACACTAAGCAATTGGCTTTGTTGCCACAGAGAGATTGCACAATTGCTCGTGGGAGGAGATGATCTGTGCAATAAATGATTGAGAGGGCAAGAAGCTCTTAAAACAATCTGTATGAAAAATAAAGCTTCCAGAGTCCCTCTTTGGTATTGAAAATTGATGACTTCTGTGCTAACGTTATGCTGTATTGAAAACTGGAATACTGAAAATATGGCTATAACTAAAGACTTCTTTGCTTCTCTTCTTCAGCCAGGAATTGCTCTGGGTTAGGTTTTGGGTTATTTTTTCTTAAAACTATTGTGGCATGAGGCAAATCTCTAACAGATGCTTCAAGGAAGGAAGAAGATTAGAATAAGGCTAAAGGTCTTTACTTTTTTTTTTCTTGGAACTGGAACTGTTTTGGTGAAACTCTCAACAACTATTCTACTGAAGTTTACTTTCTCCTTAATATCCTGCTGTTTCTTTTTTTGGGCTGAATTTCACTGAAGGCTCTTGCTAAAGACTGTCTGTACCACCCCAAACAGAGCAGCTAGTGAAGCAAAACAGAGCCATTCTTTCACACTGGAGACTACCACCACAACCCGAGAGGCAGAAATAGTTTGCGTAGCCTACATTGCTCCTTGAGTTTGATTCATTTCTGGGAGAGGGTCTTGGAAACTGAGGGAATGAAACCACTTAGCTCTAACTATGCCATTTTTCAAGCAAATGTCCTGTTGGAGATTTATGTATGTTTTTCAGTGCTTCTTCAGAACCCTTATTTCTGGTCTATTTTGACTCTGGTTTTCCTATCGTTATCTCCCCGTGCTATCAGACGGCTCGTGGACATAAATTGGTTAATATATTTTCCATGTGGGCAAGTCAGGAAATGCAAAGCTGCATTTCCCACAGTAACTGTCTTTTCTATAAGTAGTCATTAGCTTTTAGGTGCTCCAAGTGGTTTAGAACACCAGTTCTCAAAGAGTTTTCATTTGTTTTGCTTTTTTCTGCAGTTGTGTCCATAACAGTTACACGATAGCCCATGCATTAGAAAATATGCATCTGAGTAATAAATATGCATTTTGCATAATATCCCCTCATAAAATCCTCAGTGGCCACACTTGAGAGTTTCTAGTCTGAATTACTGCAAGTCAACATTGAGCTGTGCTACAGTACATTTGGAACAGGAGTCTTGAATTTCTTGGCTTTTGTAAATATTATTTATCTGTTAAGAAGTGCCATTTATATCTGTGGTTGCTTTTTTTCCCACTGAGTTATTCTTCAGACGAAATGTTAAAATAGAAATTTGATTTTTCATAGCTGAAGGCAAAGTCTCGTGTAGAATTGTTACTGTAGACAGTGATGTCCTCCTGCTGGGGGTGTGTTCTGCTGCTTCAAGTTGGGCTCCTGGGAAGCTGAGCACCAGGAACTACTCTGGGTTTCATGGGACTGTGCACATCCTTGCAGCCCTTCCTCCTAAACCTCTCATTCTTCCCCTCTTACTTGCACAAAAGGTGTGAACAGGAGCTACTAGTAGGTGATGCATGAATCTTCCTGGTAGGTATTTTTAGACTCCTAGAATGTAATTTGATTTTTTTTTAATTAATTGAAATCCAGGTAATCAGATGGGGGAATGAAGAACCAAAAGATCCTTTTTATACTTAAAGAAAAAAGTACCAAACAGATTCATGTTGCCTTGCAGTCTGAGGATTTCCTGCTGACTGGCATGCTGGGACAGAATTCTCCTCTGGAGTCCAGTTCCACACTGGCCCTTTTCTTCTGGACCTATATGCATTAAGTTTTTGTTCACGTGGCAATTTTCAGCTCACAAGGGGTTGAGAGTTCTCCTCTTACTGCAAGCCTACTTCAGTGTTCCAGGGGGATACAGCACTCTCCCTGCTGCCGTATTGTCCGGACAATTCTCTGACCTCATGTGGAGCCTTTTGCTGGGGGAGGTATGTGCAAAGGCACAAAACTTCCCCACTGAGTCTTCCCTTGGTGCCTATACAGAGGATGCTTTACACCCATGGTGGAATCTACACAGTCTTGTATATCTTCAAATTTCCTTCATACAGGCCACCCGAGAATCAACTTCTGCACTGTGCTGGCTGATGTGTGTGTGGTTAAACTTTGGAGGGAAGTTATTTTGCACTTTTCATACAGTAAGAAGAATAAAGCAGGAAGTCTTCCAGTGTGGGCTTAAGGAATGTTCCTGGTCACAAGTTGTACGTGTAGGAGGTGAGACTGGCATCTGTAGCCCCAGTACTTGAGCAGGTGGAGGCAGTTCACAGTTGGCCTCTTTCTCCCTTTCGGTCAGATCTTTGTGTCTGAAATCCACTTCTTTTGCTGAGGGTCAGGGTGTATTCCTGTCCCAAGTCCCTTCTCTGGTCTGTATGTAGCAGCAGGCATTTTCATTGACATTCCAGCACCAGTTCTTTGTTTTTCTGCAGAAAGGGAAGGAAAAACTTAGTCAGACTGACATGATCACTACTTAAAGGATTACTTCCTATGGAGACTTTCCAATAACTGGATTTTTTCCTTGTCTTTCCAGATTTACTGGAGCTCAAGGTAAATATCCAGAAATCTCATCTGATTCTCTCTTCGGGTCTAGATTTTAAAGGATTGACAGTGCTTTAATGAAGTGACCTGTGGTATCCCTCAAAGTGCATTTTCTATAGCTTAATCTAAAGTTTAGGGCAGCGACTAAATTAAGCCTGGCATTTCAGTCATATGTGGGGATTCTAATGTGCAAATAATGAGGGACCAGTCCCCTTTTTCATACTGGTAAGCTGAAAACCCTTGGGACTGCTTCATAAAACATCCAGTGTACCTTTTGGAGTCTATACATCCTTTTTGCTTCCAAATATCATCAGTATGGGTGCTTGTTGTATCACATCACACAGACACCAGAGGGTTCTGAAGGTCTTCTCTTCTTAAGGCTATTGTAATAAAGAACTTTGCTTCTAAATTTCTTAAATTTTCTTAAACATTTCAATTTGAAATTGCATTTGCTTTTCAAACACTTGTGACTACTTGCTGGAACCAAAGGAGTCCGGACTGCCAGGCAGCCCTGCTAAGCTGCAAGCATCACCACTGCCTCATCCCCACAGTGAGGATTTCTCCACATATTTGCTTTTTCTTTCCCTTTTTGCCAGTTTGGTGGAGCTCTTTGATAGTTGGTTGATTTTGGTTTAGTTTGTTGGAATTTTTCTAAGCTCGTGTCTCTAGTGACAAGTTCTAGTCAGAATTCTTATTGAGAGGAGAGTATCTCTTGGTGCTGTGTATCCACTCTGAAGAGCCTGGATGTACCAGCTAGAGCCCTGAACTGCTGTTTCCACACTGACAGTCTACCTTTGATCTTTTACCAGTCCCAGTTTCCAATTGTATAAATCCACCTATTGTCAGCCTGCCCGGGGGGTAAGCTACATGATGCTTTTTCTCTTGTGTGAGACTCTCATGGGGTGGCGAATCAGCTGGAGTCACTGTGCATTGCAAATGGGATATGCTCTTGACAGCAAATATGAAATACAGTCTCAGATCTCCTGGCCACTAACACACTCCTCACCAGTCTGTCCAAGTCATTGTGCCAAAGCAGCCTTTCTCACAGCCTGTGTAGGATTCGTAAACACGCTAGGATCTGACTGAAGCAGCTTTGTATTGTGTATTATGATTTGTGTGCACTTTTACAAACTTACAGTAATTGCTGTTGCCTTCATTGTAAAGAGCAAAAAATAAACACACACAATAAACCCTCTTAATGGGCACTGATCCCACTGGCACTGATCTTGAGTAACTCTGAATAAAAGCAGATGGTAGCAAGCTGACTAGGCTGACCTGCTTTCCCCTTTCATGCAAACATTGCTTATATAAATGGGGGACACACACAAAAAATTAATGGGCTTGGGCAAGCCACCTAAGGACAGAGACTCCCCATGTACTTAATGCTTACATCAGCCCGAGGGCTGTTTCCAGTTAGTTCTTCTCTGGAGGGAGAAGTTTCTCACAAATTAGTGGTTCCACAGCTCTGAGCCCATGGTTTAATAAGAAAGAACTGATGTGAATCTAGAAAGTGAGCATGCTTAGCTGTTCTGTGGATTGTGTAGTGTGGTAGGTCATGAAGAATCATCAGAATAGTCTTTCCTGAACCTGCTACTCATTTATAAACATATAACTGAGTCTGAAGTCCCTTTATACATCATCTTCTGCCATTATGTTTTAAAGAGGCATTTGATTTTCATGGTCTTGTACTACCTTAATTCACAGACCTATTTGTTAGCAGTGATGGCAAATGAATTTAAATTGAGATTCCTCATTGTTCTACGTGATGTGCCTCAGTGTGTCACTGTACGGGATGTGTTGTAAGAAATGGCATTGCCTTTTCTTATTCAGCAGAGTGTTTGTTGGTTGGAATTACTACTTCCAGGAGCATGCTACAGCCTCTGCCAGACTTCGCAGACTGCGAAGACAGTTTCTTGAATAACATGTTTTCTGCTCCTCAGTCACTATTGTTTTTAGCCTGGTATATCAATACCAGCCAGCTAAGCTGGAGTCAGGAACCATTCCAAGTGTCTCAGGTAGAGCTGCTGCCAACTCCGTGATAGTTCAGTTGGCAGTTGCACTGTAGGATCTTCTAGGATGACCAGCCTTACTTGAATTAACAGTCATTTAAGTAGGCCTCTTATCTCACACTTCTTTTTTAGTGTGAAAGTTCCATTTCTTTTATAAAAGGAGTCAGTATCAGACCGGGAAGTCTTTGATGCCTTTGGGTGCTGGCAACACATTGCATGGATACTGTATGGTGACAGGTGAAGACAAGGAGTACTACAAACACATATTTCAACTTGGAGAAACATATATAGCACTGCGATAGGATAAATGTAGGCTTTCTGTCTTCAATATGTGCTGAGTTTTTATCTTACTATATGCAGGGATGGCAGATGTTGCCCTTTATAATTCAGTGGCTTGTGCATGTCTGAGAGCAACTCAACAGAAGGAGCAGCTTCTGCTTTCCCTGCTGTGTTGGTTTTGGTGATCCTTGGGCAGAGGCAGATGGACTCCCTTCAGGTTTACCTGTTCTTAAAGAGCTTTCAATTCAGTGGTTTAAAGCACTAAATAAAAACTGGAAGGAGCCAGCTATTTGTGTGGGGAGCAGCTGGCAGAAGAGAAATTACTAGGACTAGAGTGTATGTGCTGAGTGGAGGGTAGCTCAATGTGAGTGATGAATAACTCACAGGTTCTGACTGTCTGCCCCCATACTTCTTTTTTATAAAGGAGATGGGGGATTTACCAAAGCTGTCATTCCCAGACATTAATTTATTCTTTTTAGTGCTTTGTAAATTTTTGCACTGCTGGCAGAGGCAAGGCATAGCTGTGAAGTCATTAATAAAACCTACCTGGCCACTAAAGATGGATATTTAGATATTTAGTCAAATTATAATGTTATTTTTTAAAATTTTACTGCTTATTATATTATGAAAGGGCTTGACTTACAGGCAGTTTTCATCCTTAAAAAATGTGTCATTACTAGGTACTTGATTTGCTTTTTTTTTCTTAGATGCTTCATGAATAAACAGATCTTCTACTTCATGCACTGAAGAGAGGCCAGGTTTTGCCAGTACCACCTTCTCAGTACAGTGATACAAAGACTGCCTATAATTAAATATAAATATAGGTTTCCAGTGCCCATGTGATTCGTTTCTCAAGACTAAGAGCTCAGGAAACTCTCAAATAAGGCAACAGCATGGAGTAAATGTTATCTAGGATGTCTTCCTAATGAAGCATACTATATAAATATTGGTCATGCTGCTCTTTGATAATAAGCTGATTTTGAGAAACATAGTCTGCCAAAGTAGCTTTTTTCCTTAAAAACAGGGTAAGGACCAGTGAGGGAAGATTAAAGGTGTCATGTGTGACCTGTTGCTCACTGCTGAGGTTGCATATGGGACTGCATTTTGTAATAGTGTTGAATAGGATGTGCTAATGTGAAACTCGGTTAAAACACTTTTCATCTTCCATAAAACTATCTTTGAAAGTGAAATGCAACAAATCCTCATCTTGGAAATGCCAGTTACAAATGTGCTTTTGGCAACTGCATTTACAAGGAACAGTAGTAAACGATGGAGATGGGTTGAATTTTGTCAGTGGACTACTGTGTTCTGGTTTCCATCATGAATGCTGTCAGTCAGGAAAAAAAACCCTACACCTAGAAAAACGTCATTTAAATTTAGAACCTCTCTATCTGTGTTGTCATTCTTCTCTAATCTAAACTTACGTTTTGCTTTTAAAGAAGGAAGAACTGTTTTTAAGCACAATTCCAAACAACCTGAGGGAAAGTTGTTGAGTGTGACACAAAATATGTAGCAGTTCTGTAAAATGCAATTTTTTTTCCTTCAGTGCTTTGGCCACAGGGAGGTAACTGTTTCTCTTTGTGTATAGTGCATGACTTTGACTTTCTATTAACTCTTTCTTTTTTAACATCAGAAGGGCCTATAATTTCCACATAAAATAATAACTCAACAATGAACAATGAAAATATGTATCTGACATTTACTGGGTCTGGTATAATTGCATTTAGGTTTTGGCTCAAAACTATGCAACCAAAGCAGCTTAGACTTAATATGGGGTGATCTGCTGACCTCCCTCCTCACTCAGGTTGTTAGGGTAAAGTAATAACCTCAGGGTTGCGTATCGTGGCCTTGTTTTATGCACTGTACCTACTGCAAGACTTGGGCAGAGCTGTGTTTGTTTAAAGATGGTATAACAGCTGCACTTTCTTTCCTTGTCAGACCATTGTATCTTCAGCAGAAGTAAAAAAGCATGGAATTTGCTGGCAGTTGCTTAATTTGGATTGTTGTTGTTGGTTTTTATTTTCTTTTAGTTTGCTTTTACAATCCTAAAACCATAATTACAAATCTTGGGAAAATTGTTTTATTTACTTAACAGCTGCCATTGTGCCCCGTTAAGTAAATCAAAATTATAAATGAGAAATATTTACTAGTTTGAGTTACAGTGTAAATACACAATTAACTTTTTCTAAAAGTGCATTTAGCTTATTTCAGTAATTGGATCCGCTCCTAGAGACAGGCAAGCAGGGAGATTACACAGGGAATGCTTGTTTCTGAAGATGAAGCTTCCTTCCTGATTAAAAAAAAAAAAGAGAGAAGAGAAAGGGGGGAGCAGTTTCCTGTTGGAGTCCTGACTTGAAGGGAAGCTGGGCAGTCCTGCCTCCCCCTGCTCCAGCTGGCCTTTACACGCTGGCCTTTGTGGAGGCGTTCTCTGACAACCCATGGCCACAGCCATTTTTACAAGAGCAGTTGGTTTTTGTCTGTACAGGCTGATGTGGGATTTAAAGAGGTTTTTGCTCCTCTCTCATCCGCTTTTGAAATGCGAGGCTACGACAGCCAGTGTCTCCGAGGTTAATGCTTGGTAAAGGCCGATCTGTTCCTGAGATTCATAATCTTCTAGAAATGGCCTAACGAGGAGACTCAACCTGAAGTTGCAGCTGAATGTAAAAAAAAAGTGTTCTGACCTCAATATATATGATGTGAAAAATGAATAATAGCAGCACTGCAGGCAAAAATCTTCTCTGCTGTGATGAGACAACCCACCCCTTCATCGGAGGTTTCAAGAATTTGGCCGTGCTTTTGGAAACAAGCCTCATGATTCTGCCGGAGAGATGTTTGAGCTCAGACAGAGAGCAGCACACAACAGCTTTGTTGGAGTCTTGGCTCTGTGCTTACGGCAAGAAACTAAAGTCAAACCTTACTTTTCTACCTCCAGTATGTGGTGGTTGTTTTCACTGCAGCCAAAGCTGCGTTTTAGTCTTATTTTTGAAGCAAACCCACACTCACAATTAGAGCCTGACTCTATACTTCATTAATTCAACAGGGTTTTTTTAACTCCCTTGCTCTCTCTGTCCAGTGTGGACTGTTAAATGAGAACCATACATTCAGTTCTTGAACCCAGCTGCTTTTTGCAAGTCTGCATGGAAAGTGAAGCACGTTTAAAGCAGGGCAGACTTCCTGTGTACCCATCATAGGTCTGAGTGATGTGTTTAGGAGACGTTTACATCATACAATACCACTAGCTCAAATATCTCCAAACTAGCCACCAAGTAGTCTCCAGAAGCAGTGGATCTCAGGAGATGTGTGGTGATCCCAGGATGATGTGATTTCATAAGGCATCCAGGACATCTGGATGTCACTGCATTTTGTAGACATACTTGCTTGGTTACCCGAGTATGTGACTGTCTTTCAGAGTGTGCCATCCAACTGTTCACACTCATGTTGAGCACTGCAGCGTAGAGCCTGCCAGAGGGAATATTTTGAAGCATATGAAAAGAAAGTTCAGATGTTTTTAGTCTGAGAGTGAAATTGCAGAAGGCCCTTAGAGGTCTGACTTATTGTGCAATCTCTGTAAGTAATTTGTAATCAAAATACCTTTGCACATGTCACTTCCATATTTCCTGTAATAAAACAGCAAGAGCAATTAAGATTTTGGACCATAATCTTCTACAAGCTTCTAAAAATGAATGGGTTGGGGATTTTTTTTGAGTTACAACTGAGGTAGCCAGTTTTCTAATTTTTGTTTGCTTCAAAAAAAGTTTGGTAATAGCTGTTTTAATACATTTTTAGCTGTAGCCTGACAAACAAAACTGTTAGGTGGTAACATAATTGATCTGAAGTTTACTTCTGAAAAAAAATTAAGAAACCAGAAGAACTCTTCCAAAACTGGAAGACATCTGCACTCTGGCTAACCCAGCATGTGACCTGCTGGGCTTTATGCATTTCAAATGGAAAAGAATCAGTAAATATACTGCCATATGCATGCAAATGTGTCTAATAACACCGAGTGCTGTGTATCTGTAATGTTGTTCTGACACGGTTCAGAAGGTTGTCTGTGGTCTTGGCATTCTTCAGGAAACATTAGATTAATATAGCTGCTTTTGTCATGTAATTTTTTCTTGTTTAAAAATGTGTGTGAAGGCTGGTGCTGGTGCTACGTAAATGAATTATACGGAAGACTTTGGAGGAAGAGGGGGCTTGTAAACGAGACTGAAATTAATGAATATAAGAATTAGAAATCAAAACTTTATGTTTAGTCTGAGGAGAAACAATTCCTTAAGCCGTAACCACATGGCTGTTTCTTGTTTGCATCAACTCTGGTTGACTGTTATTGTCTTCTGTTAATTCTCTGGGGCAGTGGCCTGACTTTGTTGAATGAGCCAATTGTTTTCCTTTGTGTTGCCCATCAAGTAAGTCCCCATCTGGTTTGTATCAGACTGTTTTCACAGCCAACAACTGCTGCCTTTTCTATATCCTGACACTTAAGGGCCCCATGCTATCAAAGCATTGCTGTGATAGCCTGTCTGGCTGGGCCCATACAGCTGTGCCTTGCAGCTTGAAACTATTACCCAAGTAATGGTAACTTAGAACTTGAACTGGCTCTTATTCCCATTGGTGTCGTGTGTACAGTGAACAGAATACATTTTTGTTGAACTCTGTGTGCAACAAAAAATTCTTTAAAGCTCTCATTTTAGTTTATATGATCGGTTAGTTTTTTATTTTCCAGCAGCTTCCTGTATCTAGAGGCAGTTTTGTGTTGTTCTAAAACATTAATGAGTACAAAATAAGCAATATTTATTTAAGGCACTGTTGTAATTACTTACTTTTATGGTACATTAAAGCTCAATAAGTGAAAATTAAACAAGCAAATGAATCTTAATGAGGATTTTTCTTATCAGATTTAGAATATATTTCCAGGAAACCTTCTGTGCATGATAAACATAAGTTGTGTGAATAATGCTACACCCTGGGTACTACAGGACTCACTCTCCACGTAGCTATCTAAAAATACAGAGCAATGGACAATGAGTCCACATTAACCTCTTTATTTCTCCTCTGACGGAATAGGGAAGGATTGGATAACTCACTTTTGTCACCTGGGCAGTAAAACTGTATTACAGTTTGCACTGCAGAATCACTGAGAGACCCCAGGTATGATCCAGGCCCCTTTCTGCCAGGCTTCCTAGATGGCAGGAGATAGTCCTGTTCCAAGAGATATTGCAACACGTGCGTGTTCTTTCTCCAAGATATAAACCCCCACAGTGTTACAGGAAATAAGTGACACTCAAATGTTGTCCCGTAGAAAGAAAGATAATCTTTAAGCTTTTGTTCTCTTGACTAGGCTGTGTAACTCTCAGTAACAGAGTAATGATGAGGGGAAATCTATCCCCCAACTTGTATACGTGTTGAATTTTAAGTATATTCTGGACTCGGCTCTTTCATGATATTTAAGAGAGGGGGAGAAAGAAAAGTAATGGGTAATGGTTTTAAAAGTTGTGGTCTTACTGTGAGTGTGCGCAAGAAACCGCTAGAAAGCAGATTGAGTTATCTAACACTTGAGGAGTAAGTGCTCCTGAAGTTGGCAGTCCATGTGTGCATATATAATGTGAATTAATTTGCCTCAGGTAAAGTATTGGGGAGCCATTAAATTCTATGAGGCACATAAGATTTGTTTGTGCTTTGTGCTTTTCTTCACTGGGTGTCATTGTGGCAGAGGAGGATTGGGCTAAATAATTGGGTTTTTGTCAGCTGGGTCTATGAAGGGTTTGCAAAAGCTGCTTTCTTAAGGAGCTTTCCATAATTGCTTTTCCTATGAATCCTGCAGAAAGTTGGGAGTTGCTGTGTGTGCTCTAGAGTGTGTGCTCTAGAGTGGCGAACAGACCCAGGCGTCTGCGCCGTTCACCTGCACTTGTCGTGTCCCATCAGTGTGCAGTAGCCCACACCTCTGTGAGGAACCTGCTCCCACGTATGGATTTCTCTAGACGTTCCTTTGCAGTGCAGGTTTCCCCGTATTTTGACCAGGAATATTTTAAACTAGACAACTGATTTTATTCAGGTTGCTTACAAGCTGTATTGCAGCCCAAAGCAATGAAGAAAGCTACTGATTAAGAGAGTGCAAACCAGTTTCAGCACCAGCATTTTCAACTGGGAAAAGTGAATGTCCAAGAGCTGCAATACTTTGTAAAATAACTGGGCAGTAAATACCAGAAGGAATTGTCACCATCAGCTAATGCAGCCAGTGTTCAAATTTTCAGCTTGTGTGTGTGCAGCTTCAGAGTTTAAGAACATGTGCCCAAATGAGACCCTGATGTAAACGTGTGTGTTCAGTGTCTCAGAAGGCACTGTATGGCCGTGGCTTGAAGACTCTGTAATGCCACTCCTGGGTTGCTAACAGCAGTTGTTGGTTTCACTGGGGCTGCTGGGGAACTGTTGGTCAGTAGAGAAATTCTGAAGAGGCACAGAGTTGCTGGGAGCAGTCTGCAGTGTTTTCCCTGCTATTTATAGCAGTTAGCAGAAATGGAGGTGAGCGTCACATTAAACTCAGCAGCAATGTGTCTGAGAGAGTTAAGAAGGTGGTGTAGTGTACTGAATGTGTAGTATAGATGTAGAGCAATACATTTCTTCAGTTCATTTATTCTGCTGATGGAGAGCTCGGATTTACCCAAGTATTGCAAAGGAATTTTGTTTTTACCCTTTCCTATGTAAAACGTCAGGCTTCTTGGACTGTTTGTTGGGTTTGGTGTTGGTTGGTTGGTTTTTGGGTTTGGTTTGGTTTGGTTTGTTTTTTTACAAGGAGGAATGCTTATCTCTATTGCACAAAGTTTAAACATTTTAGATTTTAACCAATTTTAAAATAGCACAGGATAAAAACATATCTTTACTCTCAGACCTTTCCAAGCCTCTGGTTCTGGGCATTAAATTGTAGAGGCAGCATTACTTATCACTGGGTGCTCATTTCAAGAGAAGATTTGGCTGTTCTCTGGCAGAATATAGTCTGGACATTTACATAATGGCTGTCTCCCAGCAGGTCTTCCAGTAAAGACATTTAATATTTCCCTTATTTTAACATAGGCTTACTTCTGTAGATATCTTTCGGAGCCAGTAGAAAAATTGTTTGTCTCTCTAAACTTCCTAGAATCGCATATCCCTAATACATTTTTTTCCAAAGTTGATTGATATGAACAAATGGAAAGACCTTGAGCGACCATCTATCTGTTGTTTAACAAATGGCTTGAAAGGAGGTCTTTTTTGACAGGTCTGTTGCCATATGTGCTATAAATGTGTGCAGAGATGTCCTAGCCTTCCGTAGAACATCACTGCAAAAGGCTAACTGTGTAGGGCTGGGTTTGTTCAGTCTTGTTTTGTGTTTTTTCCCGAGGAAAACATTCATAATCTCCTTTTTAAAAGTTGTAATTACAAAAATTGAGTAATTATCCTGCAGGTAGAAGCATTTTAATATGCCAGATCCTTCTATTTGCAGTACAGTAATAGGAGTCTTGGCAAAGTGTTTCCTCACAGAGAATCCCATGATTTTGTAAGTGAAATCATCAAAACAAATGCATAGGGTCATGTGAATATTTAAGTATTCAGAAGAGAAAAATACAGCTACATCTAGAAAAACACTTTTTGATCACATTTTTTAATGCTGAGTATATCTAATTTAATTTATATAAGAATTCATTGAGTGAGTCCATTATATGTGAAGAGTGACTTGCAATGAGAAAATTCTACCCTGCAGCGCTGCCTGAAGAGCCAGAGAAAACAGAAACTTTTCTCTTCTCTTCCTGATGCCTATCCCCCAGCTTTTATTCAAATCTGGGTGTGGATTGCTGCCATGGCTGGAGGGGATGCAGCCTCCTGGCCCAGAAAATCCTCTTGTCTTTTAGGAGGAGAGCTGTTCAAGGTGTCCCATCATACTTTCAAGGGATAGAAAGCAGCTTGTGACGACTTCCACTGATTCACTGAAAGTTGTGAATTTTCTCAGTAGTCATGTGGTGAAGGAGTTAATAGGGCTGGATCATGTGTGATGCTTAATAAGCATATGCAGGCAAGCATCACTGCAGATAACACGCTCCATATTGAACTGCAACATACTGAACCTGTCTGATGAGTGGAGATTGTCATATGTGCATCCCAAGTGATAGGGACAGCCCCATATCAAAGCTGTTGCACACACAGCAGCACGTTTTGGTAATTTAACTACCTGGGCCAAACTGATCTGAATTAGGAGCAGACTCCAGAGTAACTCAATATATATATCCCAACTAGGTTGGTAACTATCAAAAGAACATCATTGGCTTAGGGGATCCCCTCACTGGCACACTGCTCTGCATATTAAGTGTGAACTGGAAAGATGTTTGTTTTCAAACCCTAATTTATGCTGAAAACTCATTGAATTTGTTCATTCAAGTTTAATGATTTGTGTAAATTATTTTTAAATAAAAGGAGGCCATGTAACTTTTAAGAATTAAAAAAGATGCTTTGTATTTTTTTCTACTTGCCACTCTCCATGTAGGCTCTGAATGCTATTATGTCTAGCACTGTGCTGTGATGTAGATAAGCTGGAGGCAGTGTTGCTGCAATTAATATTGTTAAGATACAAGGTCTCAGTGGAGCCAGTCCTACTGCTGGGATTGTAGTGAATGATTCTGCACCCTGAGGGAAATCTGCATAACTTCATCTGAGAATTTAGTGTGAATTCCTACTATTGATCATTCAAGTTGTTCTTATTTTCCTTTTCCTTTTTGTTTTAGCCTCTTTATTTTGCTTCAGATACTTGCATTAAAATGCCCTTTGAATCCCCAGCCGTGGAGGTGTGAATAACAGAGCTGAATATAATTTTAAAATCACCTTCCTGTCCACTTGCTTCTGAGGTTTTGCAGAAAATGAGAAAAAAAAAAAGATTGCAATGTAGGTGATATTTAGTTCCACCGAATACATAAAATATTAATTACATCATTAGATATGCAGGTTTTTAATTATCACTTGTCAGATTCTCCCGATTCCACCAGCTGTTTACCTCGGCTGTCTCCTGTGGATTTAGAGATTTCTCCTCCCCCAGCCCTTTCACAAGTGTCACATTTTCCTGGCATTTTTCAAGCCAGTAATGAACCAAGTCCTTTTCCTTTTTTACTTTGAAATAAAAGCTGCTGCTTCAAGGTGTACCACAGGTCCCTCATCTTGGTTCTCCTCAATGAAATGGTTGCAGACGAGAAAGAGCGGTGCTTAAAAGTTAAGAAAATACTTTTTCTAGCCACCTGTACGTCCAAAAATCACAGGCATCTTGACTTTTTAATATTTCTTCTTAGTATTAATAATTATTGTAGTTATTTGGAAAGATCATTGCACATCTTTTGGAAGTGATTTCCTAGGAAACAACAGCAAGAGCTGCAGCCAGGGAGTGAACTTGTTAAGCAGTGAGATATTCCACAGAGCAAAATATGCCAGCTCTAAAGGAGCAGAGTAGATTTTAGGCACCAAAAGGAAATATTTATTTAGTAAACTCTGCAATCTCATTCCTAGATGTTTTTGGAGCTGCTTTCTGTCTGCCTTTCCCTACCGGTCTCTGTGTTAGGATTCTGAAAAATCTGGTTCTAGTTTATTTTATGTATTTCTAGTTTTTGTTCTGTTTAGTGTTGCTATTGGTGGGAATTGAACATGTTTTGGAAAACCACTGAACCTTGAACTCAGACTTGAGAGGAGAAAAACTCATTTTCAAATATTCTGCTTTGAAAAATTTTGTTAGCTGCTTAGACTGCGTCCCACCCTCCTTTACTGAGGCGGGATCTGAATTTATTTTCTTTTCTGAAATATTTATAGCTAGGATATACATTAAGGCTTAAACAAACAAACAAAAAAAAGAAACACTGGGGTGTTTATGCATGTTTATTTTCTGTGTGCTTGTACGCAGAGTTTCTGTAAGTATCTTACACCATGGGATGGTGGAATTTGCCAAGTTTAGGTCAAAACTTGAACTGAACTCATACTCTATCGTTTTCTGTCTCTGCCGATGTCTGTGGCCCACTGAAGGAGGTTTATGAGTTGGCTGAAGCCTTTGAGAATGAAACGTTGTTTTTTCAGCTCAAGCAGTAGACTCGTGCTTTTAAATCCAGACATTTTTGGCTCAATTCCTACCAATGTCAGTCCATTTCTGTAAAACAACTGAAGTGTTTTAATTGTAAATCTATCCCTTTCATGTAACTCAGCCCTAGAAATTTGGCCTAAGTTTGTCCAGAGTCTTTTCTGTTTGTCATGAAACTGGCTAAGTTTGGGGCTGTCTGGTTTTGAGTTAGGAAAACAGAGTTGCAGGTATTTCCAGAGCATCTAGTCCTTGCTTTCAGCATTTCTGTCCAGGTGGACACCAAAGTAACCAACAAGGGATTCCAGCCTATGTATGTCCTACTCAATATAAAGCTGAGGGATCACAAGGGTCTCATATTTCTTATTTGCATTGCTGGGCCCNGGTAATCTTTCAGTCTCTCTCCCTTATTCCCTTTCTGTTCTCCTCTGGAGAGGGAGGGTGTTAACAGAGAGTATCTGTTAGAGGTCTAAGGGGCTGCCCTGACCCTAAACCATGACACCAGGGACCCTACACTTAGCAAAGCATTTGCACAGTGAGAAGAGAGTCCCTGCCCTAAAAAGCACACATGCTTAAGCATTTTTGCTTCATTTCTTGCAGAGCTGAGAAGGCACACCTTCTCCACAATAACATGAATGTGGGTTCAAGGTGGCCAAGGCTAGAAAAGTGAAGGAGTTATCATTT
Source organism: Chloroceryle aenea (assembly GCA_013399075.1). NCBI lineage: Eukaryota > Metazoa > Chordata > Aves > Coraciiformes > Cerylidae > Chloroceryle > Chloroceryle aenea. The sequence continues at coordinate 193,881 of VWZY01011344.1, read as the reverse complement.
TTAATGAATGGACAATAATTCTGTTCAAATAACTGAATTATCTGAGAAACTATTGATGGTCCTGCTTATTCTTGTAAGTATGATGTTCTTCACCATCTCGAGGCCATGTGACTGGTTTCTTACCATACCCACTTTCAACTGCATAGGCTATTAAATTCCAGAAGCATGGATTATGTCACTGATATGCAGGGGATAGCTAAACATGAGTGTGAACTGGAAATACTCGATATAATTATAATTAGTAACAAGACTGGCATTGCAGTCTAATTTCTCCTATCAGTGTAGCCTTTATAACTGCTTAGATCAAAATATGGATGTTTCTTATCACTCTGTGTTAGCCCAGCAAGTCTGGAATAATTTTGATTTTGCTGAAGATGCTGCTTCTTAGGTTGTTATATTCATAAAATAGACTTCATAACTTGCTATATACTTTGTAACTTGCCTGTAAAACCACATACAAAAATGAGTGAATTTTTCTTTGGTGCCATATGGATGGATATCCATGGAGACATGGATCAGACACACACAAATATGTATCTCACATCTTTACTTACAGGTAAGAGGAGCAGATAAAGTCTTTCTCCTGATAATGGTTCTGTTATCTTTGGCCTTCTAGATATTCTTCTATTTTACAGTCATTACCATAAAGAATTTTTAACAACTCTGTTTCCCTGCTAATAGTCTTTGTAACTATATCCCAGGCATAAACCCTTTTTTTTGTAGGGGAAAAAGCAAAATGGGAGAATGACAAGGCGGGGGGGAGGCAATTTCATTGAAGATTTTAAGATGCTTAGTTACAGATCTGCAGGTGTTGTGCTATCCCCAGTGCTCTGAACACTTAAGATAATGCCATCTGGAGGAAGTTATTTGTTGGGACAGGACAGTGGTTTAAACTTTGAAGTCAGTAATAAACAAAGTGAAGCAGCTGGAATCTGGCAGAAGAAGAAACAAGCCATTCCTATCAGCCCGCGCTATTAAAGGAATGAGAGCATTGCTCTGGAGTTGTTTTTACATATGCTTGGAAGTTTATTCTTGCTCTAGAAGTTCACTGCTTCAGTTGTTCTGTTGGAGAGTAGAGGGAGGGCTGCTGGGGGGTGATGGTTGTTTTTTAAAGATTAGGAAGCAATGTGTAGGTAATTACAGTAATTTTGCTTCTGGTTTTATACTGAAACAATAACTTGGGTCTCAGTCCTTCAAACCTCTCCCTGTTTGTTGTCTTGAAGATAGCTCTGTTCCCTTGCAAGATACGATTCTCATTTTCCTTTGGATAGATTTAAAATGGAAGTTCTATTTAATGTACAGACACTGACTTGAAGGAGTTAAAGCACGTGGTTTTCATTTGGCTTAAAAGTCAGACTTGTTTAGTCTTTTTATTTTGCCAAATAGAAAAAATTTTTAAAGAAAGATTTAAACATTTTTCTTTGTTCTTATTGTTGCCATATGGTATTAGTAACCAAACCTCCCTTCAGTGTCTTTAATTCCTTTTCCATTTGGCATACAGTCACGATACACTTGTATATAGCATACTCTCAGTGTGACGGTACCTCGTAGAGAAAAGCTCCCTTCACAGGTCACCGGATGGTTGACACACCATTAATTTTTATGTTTCTGTTAAACAAAGACCTAGAAATTTAGTACTGTACATGAATTTGTTATAGATTGCCAAGAACAGGAAAAAATTTTCTAATCTGCAATCTGACCTTTTCCATCAGTGGGTCACCAAGATGTTTTCAGTCACTGTTGAGTTTCTACCTGTCAAGGACCCTTACGCGCCTGTTACGAGTGTCAGTTTTCACAGGTCAGCTGAACGGATTCTGTGAGATGGTGACAATGAATTTGGAGAACCAGAGGTCGCCTCAGGTCATATGTTCCATTTATTGGATTTTAACAAGGAAAATTTTTATAAATACCTCTAAGTACACGATTACCAAATTGTGCTGGGTACTTCCAGAGCCTCTAAAGAGGGGGGAAAGGTTGGGAAGCTTACCTGCCCTCCTGCCCAGCACTGCTTTGTGCAGGGAGGAATTTTCCATTCTGTTTTTATGGCGTATCAGAAAATTCTAAGCACCACTGCAATTTGCATATTTCTGTTGGTGAAGAGCTACATGTTTAGGAGAGAACCATCTTAGTATTGGTTATGAGCTGTTCGTTGATGGGGGGCAGAAATAAAATGGAGTATCCCATTGTTAATGTGATCTGACCAGGGATTATACAAGTTCTATCAAAAGACAGATACAGACACCAGTCAACACGTGTGACTAAAAACATATATGTGAGCAGGAGTGCAAGCATTTAAACCTGTGTGCTTGTATTTGTGTCTGACTTCACATACCCATCCCTGTATGTGTATATGAATGTGGTTTATGTGGTTACATCTCGTGAGGTGATAACAATGAGGTGCATGGGAGAGTATCTTAGGAGCTGGATCTTTGGGCCAATGTAGAGTTTCAGGACTAGCAAAAAATTGCAGTCATGGAGCAGAATCTCCCACACAGATGAAATAGGAAAACCATGGGGTTTTTTATAGAGTTAAAATGCAGAAAATCCAGGTTCTGAATTTTCTGTGTACATCTAACAACATCAAAGACTTCAGATTTCATAGAATCACAGAATCATTTCAGCTGGAGGAGACCTTCAAGATCATCAAGTCCAACCTCATTCCTAGACCTATCAAAATCACTAAACCATATCCCTAAGCAATTTCTGTCTTTAAAATGTTTATTTGGGGTATTTTTAAGCTTATCTTTAAAGACTTTTAGATAACTCAGGACCTGGCAGATTTTCTGTTGAGCAAGTAGCTGGAAGTACTCTTAATTTTTCTGTCCTTTTAACATTTTATATCTCTCATAAAACTGAATTATAGCACGTCTGTAAAAAATATTAGAGTATGTGTTAGGAAGACTGTAGACTAATATGATACTTTCTTTCAGCACCGCAGAATCAAATACTTGGGAAGTTACTCCAGAGCCTTGGAATAAGGGAATATGCTTTTTTATTTCCTCCTCCATTTTCTTTTTTTAATTTTATTTTATTTTTTCTTTTTTACAAACCTGAAAACAGCTGTTGAAACAATGACATCATGGAATGTGACATGACTATGGAAATTATTAACAAAGTCAAGCTTTGAAAGCATCAAGCTAAGCAGAGTGTTGGAGAGTTGCTTGAGCGTCCAGGATGATTTACAGAGTTTCCTTGGGCATTACACATTCATGTCTTTACTGTGTGTCAGCTTCACATCTAACCAAATAAACACTTCAATTTTCTTTGGTGCCCCTTCTGAATAACCTATTTTTATCATGAAAACAGGGCTGCAGACTAAGCTCATGGAAGTACTTCTGGAAAAACAAACCCTATATGTTGCTTGCACATCTTTGTGGTGTTACCATAAATGTGCTTATGAGTAATGTCCAGAAGATGTAGGATTTCTCATGTCTTATTACTGCTGGGGTGTTAGGTTTGTTGAAGCTCTTGCCAACCCAAATGCTGGCAGCTGTGCTAGGCAGAGGGATTTGGGCTGGGGGTGACAAAGGCTGTCCAACTAGTGAGGGTAATCTGGTGAAACTATGGACACTGCTTCTTGCAACGTGCATGAGTGGCTGTGGCGAGCAGGTGACGTGTTGATTCCTTGGGGACACAAGAAATGCTCTTGTGCTCTTGGTTCCCCTCCAGTGCCCTGTCTTCCTGAGGGGCAGGAGGCTTGGCTGGCGCAGGTTGCTCCATGTACTTGCTTTACTGTCTTTGGCCTCATTCGTGTTTAACTTCCTAGGCTGTTGGCTGCTGTTCTAGCATGAAAAACAGCAGATGAAATTTTATTTTAGTAGTGAGGTTTTGTTGTTTTAATTAGCCATTTGAAGCATGCTTTGCCACAAGTCAGATGAAAGCAGATTACTCCTGCAGTGACATAGTAGATAATTACCTGGGGTGAAAGAAAGTGTAACTTCTTGGCTTTACTGGGAAAATAGTATTTTAATTACCTAGTCTGTCACAGAGGAAAGGAGGATTGTTACAGCTCATTGGAATAAGAACAAACTCCAAGAAAGCCTTTGCTGTTGTACACAGATTCATATGTTTGTTTTGCTTGTAGCTGCTGCACTGAAAAGAAATGTCCTGAGAGCAGCTGGAATCTCAAATGCTCTTTCTGTAGTTTGGTGAATTCATTTCATGACGTTTCTCCCATCGTCCCCCATGCTGTGTTTGTTGTCCAATTTCACATCTTGCTCCCCCTGCTCCATGAATTGATTCATCTTGTCTCCTTCCGATGGCTAAACAGAGTAACTCTTGCCCGTGACCCTTCTCCCTTCCCATCTTCGGTTTCTGGCTCCAGGTTGTTTTCTACCCCTCCTCTGGCTCCCAGACAGGAGGGCTTTTCAGCACTGCAGTGATCTTTCCCAGCTGCTGAGCAACCAGTGCTGCTGGGAGTGCTGCTGGAAGCTCTGAGAGACATGTTCTTCTCACTTGCAGGGGCTGCTGGTGTGGTGGTGGCTGGGCTGTGTGGGGGCTTGTCCCTCTCCCAGGACTTCCCACATTTTGCAAGAATGGGAAGTGGCAAGGTGCCATCTCAGGCTTGCTGGAAGATGAAGGTGGCTTGGAAAGTCCTGCAAGCCACATCTCCAGGGGACAGGCTGCTTGCATTTTCTCTGGAGTTTGTCAGAAGATGAAAGAAGGAAGATAAACCACAAAAGAGTAGCAAGAAGGACCCTTAATGAGTCAGGGAAATGGGGCAGAGATAGGGAAGGGATAAAACAACTTCTCATTTGTGTTTTGGGCAGCTGAAGCATTGATAGGATGTTTTCAGTTGGGGTTTGTTTGTTTGTTTGTTTTTAATGTAGGACTTTTATCCAATGGTTTCAACTTGGATTGTTTTCCTTTTTATAGTATGTGGTCTTGAACAACCTGAGTGTTTTCTAAGGGTTTGATACTGGCATACTCGTATAGATGGAATTCAGAACTACTGTTAGTATCTATGGGACTCATTTCATATCTGTGGCAAACAGCAGTATGCATATTTGAAATCACTCTGGGTCTCCTGGAAATTCTTTATGTATGTGTATGTATGGTATAGGTGTCTGTAAATAGAACCCAGTCTCTGTGTGCAGAGAAATTCATCCCTTTGTTATCTGATGTAAGAGAACTCCAATGGCTGAAACAGTCTTGAGACTGGACAGTAAAAGTGTCTGTGCCTTTGTGTTTCCATGGAGTGATGCAATATGCAGATGACTCCAGTGCAATTTAGTTGTCACAGATAGCAAATAATGTTTTTGTTCTTCTTTTTTTAATGTTTTTTTTTAGATGAGGATGCTGCCCCACATTTAAATTCACGTGTTTCTGCAGCAAAGGTGCCAGTGAAGCTGCCTTCAGTGAACACAGATAACCAAACACAGAGTGTGAGTAGTACATGTGGGGATTTAGATTCTTCAGGAACAGATACATTTTAAAGCTTATGGTTTTTTATGACACTAGCTGTCTGAAACTTTTGTCATTAGCACATTTGTCTGCCTAGAGTGATAGTCTGGGTGTTTCATCAAAATACCAGTCTTCCAGTGCTGTTTATTTTCTACTATTGTTCTTATAATTTTGTTATGATTTTAAATTTAGGCAATGATTCTGTTTGTGAACCTATCAGATATTTGTAAGCAAATAAAAATGCAGTTGTTTCAGAACTGTTGTGAGTTTGTTGATAAAGGCCATTTAAATATTTGTTGTATGTACAGATGAATGTGGAGGTGATTGGTATTAAAAGCCATGACAAGAGTCTGTCTCACTAACAGAAAAAACAATCCTGGCTTGATGTAATGTCTGTACTGTCAAAACGTGAGTCAAAGGGAAATATATTCGAAACCAAAGTGTGCAAAAAAATCATGTTTCTAGGTACCTTCAGAGCTTGTTCATCCTTAGAAGTTTGCTATCACAAGACAGCAATTCAAAATTGTGTGTAGAAGAGACCATTAGAGTTTGTATTCTTATTTCTTTAGATTTACAAGAATTTGTCAGCATTTTGATGTTTGTTTCCCTAAAGATTTTTTTCCCATCTAGAAACATGTCCAAAGGAGAGATTGTGTAGGTAAGGTTATTTGTTGACATATGTAAATATAAGTTTCTTGTTCTCACGAGACAGAGCTAGTTAGTGCAGTCTCAACCTTTCAGAAGCCAAATCATCTCTAGTCATCCCTGCAGGGACTGCTCAATATTTTATTGCCTCAATCAGGACAATGTCATTGATCCTGCAGTGGTTGCGGAGGGAGGGTCATCTGCCCTAAGCAGCATCCAAGCAAAATATAAAAGAGGACTTCTGCCATGTTCCAGTGGGTAAACTAGGAGAGGAGCTCTTCCCCAAGCAGGGCAAACACAGCCTTTGCTCTGTTCTTCATCCAGGCTGCGCTTTCCATGGGATATCTGTGGGAAACAGGAGATACTTTCAAAGACATGGGGCGTGAAGGCACCTTTAAAAGCTAGGGGAAAATAGTCCTTTTTGGTTGACTTGTACCTTATTGTGACACAGGAGCATATAATTTCATCTGCACAGCTTCACTGCATCACTTAATGAGAGACACTTTGTTGTTGCAGATGCTCATAACCGTGAGCAGTTCCCATTACTCTTATTTTGTGGAGCCTGCACTGATTTCATCTCTCCATAACGAGAAAGATTAGAAGTTCCTCTCGCTTTTATTTTGATCTCATTGACCACAAGGTTCAGTTGATTTGCTGCAGAATCTGTAAGGGTAAATGGAAAAAGAGAGAACTTCAACCGTTTAAGGTTGGTAATATCCAGAGGATTCAACCTGAAAGGGAGTCTCTTTAGCACCTTATAGAGTTGATTTCTTCTTTGTCTTGACAGACTTGTAAGGAATGGATTTGGGTGAAGGGTAAAAGCACAGCAGGCCTCATGCAAAAGGCAATATCACTTTAAATAAAAGGTATAAATAAGACAGCATTACTGAGAGCTGTTTTCAGCATGTGATGCCACAAACATTGTCTCCAGTGTTAAAGCTGCTTCTAGACATTATTGCACTGTGAAGAGCCACCAGGAGCAGAGGAGAGTATCTGCAAGGTTGTGCTGATGCTGCTGTCTGTGGAACTGTGCTGTAAATCAGACTGTTGACATGATCACTCCTTTAAAGAACAACAGCCTTTTAAGGAAAGTAGAGATGTTCTTTCACTCTGCAGCAGGTTGCTCACCAGGGCATCTAGTTGTTGCACTAGAACAACTAAGAGGATAACAAAGTACACTGAGGAAGGCAAGAACTTCTTAAACCAGCTTTCCTGCAAGAGAAAGCCTTCAGGAAACAATGTTCTAAGTGCTCTGTCAATCTGCTAGGGTTTTTTTTTAGGATGCTTATATATAATTTAGGTCCCCTTTTTGGCAGGGTAAATAGCAAACAACCTGTACTGTTCTTGTGCCTGGACCAGGGCTGTGCTTTGCTAATCTAAGTACAGTAAGGGAGTCGAGAATACGCAGGCAGCTGACAAATGAAGGAGGAGACAGGAGACAGCAGATGGAAACACAGGCAAGGAGGGTGCACAGGAAAGGTTGTGACAGCCCTGGCTGGTGGGAGAGGCCGTTGTCTCATCATACCAGGGAGACAACTGTGTTGGGTTTCACTGTCTGCAGTGCTGAGCATCTCACATTTTCCTCTTTCTCTTGTTTTTCTCTTCTTGGGATCAAACACATTTAAGTCAAAGGTGTTGTCATTGTCATTGACTGAATACTGAAGAAGTGAGTTGTGTTTTTAGGAAAATATATCAGAAAATGTCTAGTGAAGACCATTTTCAATCAGTCCTGAAAATTCCCTGTCAAGTTACATTCTCTCCCAACTCAGCATGACTGATGGATGTTTTTGGAAGCTTCTGCGTTCCTGGCGCTGTGCTTCAAAGATGAGCTGCTGCTAGTGGGGATTACACTGCAGCAGTGGGATCTGCTAACTGTTCATCCCCACTGCAGCCTCCGTGGCTCCCATTCTGAGAGAATTTTGGAGAGGTGAGGAAATTGCAAACTATTTGCTTTTCCTTCCCCAGAGCTTCCCCGGAATGAAGTATCCTGCACATAAACAAAAGGGAACCTCTGTAAATCTGGCATCCTGTGCATAGATTGTATTACAATTATTTATATTCCTAGGAAAAGCTAAAGGCTGTGGGGAGAGAGGATGCTCTTGTTTTGGTTTTAATCAGAATTTCCCTTTTTCCTTTGAAATGGGGGGAAAAAAAATCTCTTCTAGAAATTTATCTATTTCTTACTTTTGGATTCAGTCTTGTATTTCAGATTCCTGTAAATAGTTTTCCGGAGTTAGAAATGGTAAGCACATGTTCTGTGAACACAGCCAAGCCGTGATAAGGAATTCATCTGTCTGCCTCTCCAAGTTCCATTTTGTTTCTACAGCTTTTATGATTGAAAATGCACATTTCTCATGGGCACTCACAGAACTGAAACAGCATGATTTGCAAGCTTGCTAAATGGATTTCTTCCAAGGAAGTCATTGGGGTATGTCATCAAAGCTTAACAGCATCAAATAGAATTCCATCCAGGAAAAGTATTAAAAAAACACCTCTATACAGCTATATTTTTCAGCTAATTCTCAGCAGCAGAGGAGGTGGGGGAGAAGGAGTGGTGTTACTGGGTTTCAGGATTCTAGTGTGGAAACCAAAACCCTGACTTTATTTTTTGATTCAGCTGAATTCCTGGTGAAGCTTACTTGTGTCTTATGTTAGGAAAGCACTAGAATGAGGGTATTTGTTCATGGATTGGACTTGCAGTATAGGAAAGTGCAAAACTGAAATGTCAGAAGTGTTTATATTTGCAGAGCATCTTTTTCTTGCTTTGATAAGTAAAATGTGGCAGTTTGGAAGTGAGGTGCTCAAAGTCCAGGAGATTTTTCTTCCCCCTCTCTCCCTCCCTGAAAAACAAAAGAGAATGCTGTTTGGTGACATTGGCAGCACTAAAGAGAATGGGAGAATCTGGAGGGACATCATGCAATTCCTGGCACGGGCAGGGATCCTCGCTCCCGGGCCAGCACACACTCTTGGGATGGGACCCCAGCCAGAAGCTGGGAGATGGTTTGTCTGATCCAGTGTCACCCAGCCCCTGTTGCACTGAGGTATCTTGGTTTTCAGTATAGGAAGTGGAAAATTTCATGTGCATGCTTCATCTTAAAGGTATTGTGGGAAATTGGATAAAGTGAGTTTTCTGTTATTCCTGTTCACCTTCATGGCTCAGAGATGGAAGTTGTCAAAATTAACTGCCAAAAACATCTGCTAACCGTCCAAGGTGCTTTACAAATTGCTACAGGATAACATTTCTCTCCTAACGGGGTAAAGATGGATGTGCCAACCTCCTCCCTGTGCATTAACTACTCAGATGTTTAAAATTACACATGTGAGAAAATTTGCTGGATCCCAGTCTGAAATGCAGCCATTGAAGAGCTGGAACCCTGCAGCTGTTTAACAGCTCACTGTTAACACTCGACACAAGAGCTTAAGATGGAAAAGCAAGGTGATTGCTTCCTACAGAATTGATATGACATGAGAAGTTCATCCTTTCTATTGGTGTCCAACAGTGTTTTGTGTGCAGAACTGAAAGCTATTGTATAAGCTTTGTGATATTTGTGCTGGTTGGCAGGCGTGTTCCTATGGAGCTTTCTTTTCTTTTTAACCCCCTTCATTTGCTGCACTCCTGATTTAGATACTTATCTTTCATAAGTTGTCTCTAAAATATTAATTATTAGGATAATGTGTTGATGCCTCCCCCAGCTTTCCAGGACTTGGATGGGATTTTGTTTCTTCGATCCTGCAAATGTGGCCAGATCATTTATCCAGATCTTGATGTTGTGACATTTTTGAGCCAAGTAAGGGAACTGCAGCAAAAAGTTTTTCTGGAAATCTCAACAGCAACAAAAAAAATCTAAATCTCACCGTGGTGATGTAACCAGCTGGGAAGAAGCCATAACAATGCCCCGGGCCCTGCCCCTGTGGCAGTAACATAAACCCACAATCCTGCATCCACATCTAGAGCTTTTGCTATCTTTTGGGTAGGAGGTGAAACCTGCTTTTGCCTTTTGCTGTCATCCTCTCCGTTCAGAGGTGAGTGCAGAAAGTGGACTATTACAGTTTAGGGGTAACTTTTCTTCCTTATTGCCTCATATTTGATTTAGATATGAGAAGGTAAGATAACAGTCAAATCAGAAGGGGAATCGGAAGCCAATAAAGGGCTGTTTTGGGAAGAGGTGCTTTTTCACCCCTCTGTAGAGCTTATCTGGGGCAGAGAAGCAACATTGTTCTGATCAGACATCACCCCAAAGGCCTGTAGGTCTTCCAGGCTGATGGGTCTTGCACTGAAGCTGTTGAGTAACTTGACAGGATACATAAAATGCCTTGACCTAAAAGCCAGCAGGGTTCTTGCCCATGTAGTTGCCATTGCAGGCCTAGGGCAGTTCTCAGAATATAGCTGGGGAAAAAGGAGATGCCTTGAACTGGCTGCAGGCAGAGTTCCCTGGGCAGGTACATGCTGGGCTCATAGCTGTGGGGTCATTCCCTGCTGTACAGTCTCAGCACACCAATTTCTTAGTGTCAGCTGAAAAAAATCTCTCCCAGTTGGTGCCTGTTCCTTAATTATATGTATAGTTGTACTCACCCCACAGCCTGGACAGCCGACTGTTTCATCACCACGTAAAAATCTTGCCACTGAAATGATGACTTAGAGCTTATTTTTAATAGGTTCTGGGAGATGTTTATTGCAGTGACCGGGGATTTTCTTGGGTGAGTGGCATCCTGTCATTTTTTTCCCCCCTTTCTTTTTATTCTGACAGTCCTGGAAATTGTGCTCCTCCCATGTGATGTGCCCTTGGAGAAGGGCGTTCAGCGTCCTGCATCTGTCACATAAATACCATCTTCCCTTTCCGTGCTGCGGAGTCGCGGCTCCTTCCCTGCTGCGCTTCCTTAATCGGCACCTATGGCAAAGCAGCAGGCACCGAGCCACGGATCAAACGTGGGGCTTGCTGTGAAATGCAGCATCTGCTTAACTGGCTCCTACATCTGTTAATGCCGATTGTTTATCGCAGTTTCGAGGCAGTACGGTGCCAGGTGCTGTAGAGTAAGGGACTCTTCTGGCCCATTTGCAGTCAAGACTGAGGAGGATTTCCCATTCTGTGCTCTGCCATTGCCTCTTTTGATGCCAGACTTTGAGCAGCTGATTTTGGTTTGGTTTGTATTCTTTCTCCAGATCAATGAACTAAAGCCATCTTTGCAATATGTATTTTCTTTTTTAAACACAGTCACATTCTCACCTCCTCTAATTTCAGTAAGGCTGTTGTTCAGGCCAGGGAATGCCCTGGTTTTCTTTAGGTTCTTACAGACCTTTATAGGGATAATAATGGCTGGTTTCTGCAAGTCATAAAACCAGGAGGGTGCTGAGGGATGAGATGGGGATCACACCACAAAGAAGCATCCTTACGGAAAACAAAGAGCCATAGTGGGGATTGTGGGGTGACTGATCTTTCTTTCATGCTTCTAGCAACAGTTCTGCATCTTCTTGTTGAGCTGTTTGACAGGTAAAGATCTTTGAGCGAGGAACAGTTTTGTTATTTTCTCTGCACTGAGCTAATAAATAGCGGAGAACTGCTCATCCCTGCCTACCCGGGCTATTTTTGTTGTTATCTTAATTGCTTCAGTCTCACAACCTGCACTCAGTCTTTTCAGAAAATCAGAGCCTTGAACTTCATTCCAGGATCTTGAGGAAATCTCCCATCTCCCTACCACTTCCCAGCCTCTCTCATCCTCAAGAACAAACCCTATCTCTCTCTGCTTGATGTAGTCTGAATTTCCTCAGGGATTATCTAAACAGAGCCCATGTGATCCGTTTCTCTCAACTCCTCTACAAATGGGAAAGCATAAATCATGGGGCCCTACAAATAAACACAACTGGCAAGATGTTTTTCTTCTCTGTCTGAAGTAACACCAGTTCTTTAATCTGCCGCCTCCTGGAAGTATGTCTGTTCAGAGAAAGTACAACCATTATTAATGTACACACTGTGTTCTTCTGCCACTTCTTGCAAGCTATAAGGGGAACACTATGCCAGAAACATTGAAAGAAATGCAACCACGTGAATGCCTCTTACTGTGTTCACTTCTCTTCTTCGACTCAGCTTTGAAGGCAGAAAGCACTCCTACTTTTAAGGAAGGAACGGCCGATTAAGAAAGAAAATCCTGACTGTGAAATCCCACTGTAGCTTAATTTTCTGACTTTGTTCAAGTGTTGTGTTGTAGTTGGGGGGGTGTCGGGACATCCCTAACTCTGAAAATATTCTTTGTAAACTGAAGAAAAGGTAAATTCTTGCCATAAAGAAAACAACTCCAAGCAGACCACTTAAAAATGCTGCAAAAACTGGAGATGTTTTTACAGTTAAACCTCGTCTGGAGTTCATTTAAAATAATCGTGTTTACATGGAGGTGAATTAGTGCGCTGAGCTCTGCCAATGCCTCACTGTAGTTAAGAGTACACAGCCAAGAATTATAACCGTGGCAATCCAGTCCCGGAGTGCTGTGCTCCCAGGTATGTGCAAGAACCCAGAGGCAGAACAGCCAGTCTGGGAGAGTGGTGGGGAGCCAAAATCACTTTTATCCTTGACAAACCTTCTAGGTGTATTCCAGGGGGATTAAGTGCTGGCTTCATGCATTGTCTTTCAATATGAAACAAGTATTTCTGTGTCTGTGAAAGATAAGCCTATATAGAGGTCCTATTGCCATGTCCCTGCTGAGGGTGGGATTCAACTTGCTGGATAATGAAGATGTTCACATCTCTGTTAGCCCTCTGCACCTCATTATAGTTTTTGGAACAGGCCTTCTAGTACATGAGTCATCTCTGCTCTTGGAAACACCTTCTCTGGGGTAAAATGTGTCTTTCCCTTCAACATCCCTGGATCATAGAATCATAGGAATGTCTGGGTTGGAAGCAACCTCCAGAGGTCATCCAGTCCAATCCCCCTGCTGAGAGCAGGGACAGCCTCAGCTAGAGCAGGGTGCTCAGAGCCTTGTCACGTCTCACTTTGCATGTCCCAGCTACCTTCCTGGGCAACCCATTCCAGTGCTCCGCCACCCTCATGGTAAAGAACTTCCATCCAATCTAAATCCACTCTTTTCTAATTTAACCATTGCCCCATATCCTTTCACTCCAGGCCTTTGTAAACAGTCCTTCTCCTGTCTTATAAGCTCCCTTCAGGAACTGGAAGGTGGCTGTTAGGTCTCCCCAGAGCCTTCTCTTCTTCAGGCTGAACAATCCCAGCTCCCCCAGCCTGTCCTCACAGGAGAGCTGCTCCAGCCCCTGATCATCCTTGTGGCCTCCTCTGGCCCTGCTCCATCAGGTCCATGTCCTTCCTGTGCCGATGGCTCCAGAGCTGGACACTATTCTAGGATGGCAGGGATCAGGGGGTGGTAGAGACAAACCCACCTCAGAGCCTCCATGTGACTCCATCACATCTTCTAACCTTTATTTGAGGAGTGTTGGCTACTAAACTTGTACTTGGAGTTATCAGTGACCTGTCTGAGTCCCTACAAACATTTCACCGTTCCACTCTTGCCCTTCAGTTCAACTACTCCTGTTTTAAAGGGCTGCCTGCTTGAGAATAAAATGTACTTATGAGAAGAGTTTCACATCTGATATGCGTGTATAATACCTGGGAATGTCTCTGGCATGTCTGTGCTGTGTGGTCCCTCCAGGAGCCTGAAAAATTATTTCTCTTGCTAAAATTTTGAGTGGCAGGATTAATTCCCAGCTAAGGTCTGTGAGCAATTGCAGAGAGCAAAGCTTTTTGGTTTTGCTTTGATGGTCAAAAATGCAATTGCCTTGCATGTCAGCTGATATGAGGAAGAACTTTATTTCAGGCAGTTAATTGAAGCTTATGGTTGTTGCAAGCCCTGTCCTGACCCTGATCTCTTATCTGTGTCCATCACTATTGAGCTATTACTGGAGATGCTGCTTCTGCCTGGGCTCTCAGCCTGCTCCTGGAGATGCTGTTCCTGCTCAGCCTGGTCCTGGCAACCTGGACCTGTCCTTGCCAGGCTGCATGTCAGCAGGGACACGTGGCCTGGCAGCTGCTCCATGCGGGAAACTCACTTGTCACCGTCTTCCTTGTTACTGCACCCTGTGCTGGCCAGAAAATGTCAGCCATGGGGCTGCCAGCTTGGGCTCTGCTCAACTTCCCGCATCACTGCGCGTGTGCACCCCGAGGAGAAGGAGCTGTAGCAAACACAGAAGACAACAGGATCCAGGGTTATAAACCATACCGAGGAAGGTGCAAAACAGACGGGGATGAGTAGGGGATGTGTGTTGGCAGCAGATGGGCTCTGTGCTGGGTGCACCCTTGTTTTGGTCGGGATCTGTATGACCACAAGATCTATTGCTCCGAGTGAGACTAGGCTGGAGGAATCTCAATGAGATAAAGGGAGATAATTTTACTAGAGCATCCTGAAAGTTCCTTTTTTTGGTGGGTATTGTTGCTGCTTAATGTCGGGGATCACATTTGTAGCTGATATAAATCTGCAGGTAGCTCCACTGACTTTTATGGCACTGCAGCCACTCACTACACCTTGTGCTGCAGCGTTAGTGCCCTGCATGGACCCAACAGCCCCAAGCTGTTGTCTGTAGATGACTGGAGACACAACCACGTGGCCCTCAGGTGGGTGTTTGCAATTTTCTCCAGAGTATCATCCATTAAAGACATAGTAATTAGACTGCCTTGTAGCCCACAATACATTTCATGTGTTGACAGCAGCCCGTGATCCCAAAGCTATGAGTGCCACTGCTCTGAGCACTCCTGGCTAATTCATTAGCTTTTTGTTGTGTAAATAAAGTTTCTTGGTTTTTTGTTTTGGGTTTTGTTTTGGTTTTGTCTTTTTTTTTCTCCTCTCCTCACTTTTATGGACGGGGAAGCTCTTTGCCACCAGCTTTGCCTGGAGATTTGTTTCTCCAGATGATAAATCTTGGGACCAGCAGCTGAACCAGGACAAGCTGCCATTTTAATGAATTGTAACTTTAGAGCATCTTAGCATGCTTGGAAAAAGTATAACTCATAGGTTACTTCTGATTCCTTTTTTTTTGTTTGTTTGTTTCAGAAGTGAACAAGTAGCCAACCATTCATTTTCTTTCAACAGGGACAGGCTAATTGTTTCAAAATGGGGCCGTGTAAGATGCTGGATGCTGCTATGCAGGATCAGCCAGAACATCTGTTCCTGAAGAAGGCCATGTAGGAACATCACTTCTAAACAGAGATAAGCTGGTTCAAACAGGATACGAGGGATCCTCACAAAGCTGAGAAAATTACTGTCACGGCAGCTGTAAAACCAAAAAGCTTTTGGAAATGCAGCCTGGGAATGCTGCTGCTAGACGGAAGCAGAGAAAAACTGATCTGGGTTTCTAGGCAGGATGCTGCATCGTGGGGAAGCACAGTCCTCTTGCAAAGCCTTTACTGGTGTTAAAATATTCCTTCCCAGCTCCTGTCTGAAAGAACATTTCAGGGGCTGCAGGATGGCTTAGAAGGCCAGTTCTCCCACGAGGTAATCAACTAGAGAATCAGATCATTTTCAGCAAACGGGAGATGGTTGTCACAGATTTGTTTCTTCCTGCACTTTAGGCATCTGCTGGTGGCCACCAGCAGAAACACAGCATAGAATGAGAAGGCTCCAGGACAGCTGTTCTGCTGCTTCTGTTATTTTTACAGCTATTTCTGTATCTTACCAGGTACCTCCGTTAGGAAAAAGGTTGATTTGGGTAGTTGTGGGGTTATTTTCAGAAGGTGTTTGCTGTGATGGGAATTTTCAGCTGTTATACTTCTGCATGGCAACAGAAACATCTGAACAAAGGAGTGCTCAGAAATTGCAAAGCTGAACTCCTACAGCAAGAGATAGATAAGGGTAAAGGTAACGCATACATTCTGACACAGAGCAGGTACCTGACTGAATGCTGGTTTTCTTTGACTTTGTCTCTGGGGAGTATTTGAATTGTTTGGGCGGCGGTTGCTGCTAGTAAAGCTAACACAATACCCACACAAAATGGAAAATTTTAATGTGCAAAGGTTTTGAGCAACTTGAAAGAAGCTCTGAAAGGAGCAGGGCCAGGGACAAGCTTAAAAATGTGAAAGTATTTTGGATTACTGTGCCTAAGCCTCAGATTCACAAGATATTTAAACCACATGCCTACACTGGAGCATATGAATACTTGTGCTGGCTTCACCGAGACCCTTCTCTTGGGTATATTTAGGCATAGGCTCAGATGTCTCACTGAATGAGAAATGTAGAAGGACTCCACGTACTTCCTCCTCAGAGCCCAAATAGTGACAACTCCCAGTAAATCCCAGTTGAATACGTAAAGCAGATGAGTGCAAAACCCGCTGTGATAAATCCTCTACCAGCCCTTAAATCTTGCTGATCTTTAATCTGATAAATCTTCCTCCCTCAGACAAATGGATGGATATAGTATTTCAGCTCTCAGACCGCTGACCGGAGTGTGTGGATGTATTATGTGCTGCATCTCAGGGCAGAGAGCGTATGCAGAAATTAGGAATTTGGGTTCCTCGGTTAGAAATAGACAGCTTTTAGGCTGTCTTTCATTAAATCTATTATTTAACAGAAAGCTTTCTTGCTTGGCAAGGAAATGCTTCTTTAGAGGAGCTGTTGCTGCAGAGAAACTTCACATGTGAATTCCTGATGCTTGCTGCAGAGATGAAATAATTTCTCCTGCCGCTCCCTGTCCTCTGCTCCTGTCCCAGCCAAAGGATTTGCTCCAGATGGTGGCGGTGGCTGGGAGCGCTCTGTGCTGGGGGCTGAGGAGGCAGGTATGCTCTATTCCCATCCTATGTCCGGAGGATGAACATGCCAAAGCCTCACCACCGTCCACTCCAGCTGAGCTGAGAAATGGCTGCAAAAGGACCTCCTGTTCCCATCTCCCTGCTGGCATCATCTGGTCCTTCACTGCATCCTTGAGGCACCACCGGAGGTAATGGAGAATGAATGAAAATCCCTGGGTTTGTGTTTTGTCAGAGGATGGAGCAAACCATCCTATTTCCTGCCCAATGCACCCGTGGCTCTCCCATTGCTCCCCAGACTGCGGGTCTGTGCTGATGCATTTCACCCCGCATGGCAGGGCTGATGACCAGCTTGACTCTGAGCCCCGGCGGGAATATCCTTTTCCATTTGAAAACAACTTTTTAAAATAGTATTTTAAATTTCAGAGCTCCTGATCAAAGATATTGGAGATGTGACAGATCAGGTCAGCGGAGCAGCTTCCGGATGAGCCGCCGGCATCCCGTCGAGAGGTACCGTAGTTCCGGGAGCTGATGCTATCTGGGGGTGACGCCAGCTCTTGGCTGGGGTGTGGCTCAAGAGTTTCTGAAAGTAAGAGGGGGGTTGAAAAGTGAAGCCACTCTTGATTTCAGCNATATATATACAAATTAAAATAATTAATGCCTTGCTAGCTGGCCTTGATGCTTCCACTAAGAGGAAAGGTTTCTCACAAGCTTCTGGAGTAGAGGAGCTTCATGCAGCAGCAGAGCCTGTTTCTAGTGCCTTCTTTCTGTGAAGAGGATTTCAGAAGAGCCGTGGCTCCTGCAGCCAAAAACAGTGATACAGGGGCTTTGTATAAAAGCTGGTTTAAAACCTTCTATTTGGTTATGTGTTAAAAATGGCAAAACAGAGCTGCTGCTTGGGGCAGCAGATGTTGACTTCCCTGCATAGAATTACAGGAATTGAACAGAAGTCCTAACTTGGAAGACAGCTCCATTGGGGGTGAGAGCTAGTGGCACAAAACCCTCTGTCCGTGGTTTTGTACATTTTTTTAGTAGGATATCACAGTAGGATATCTGTAGGATATCTGCTCTCTGCAATTCAAGTGCCCCCTCAGGTACCACATTGTTTTGGGTGCTCTGATTTTTGTGTTGGGTTCCTCCTCACACAGAGATGAGATCATCTTTATTCCAGCCCCATTTTCTGGCTGCATTTTCTAAGTGCTGCTTTTGACCCGCTGTTTCCAAAGCTCTCTCTGACTGGGCAGGCTTGGGGCTGCTCACGTATTCCTATTGATCCGCTCACACGTCCAGCTGAGTTCATTTGACTGCTCCTGCTATTCCATTGATCCCATATTAATCTGCAGACTCCTCTTTCAGCCACTTTGCAGCTTCTCAGCAGCTTTGCCTGGAGCAGGAACGTATTTTTCATGTTTCTGCTGAGTTTACACGAGGTGAATTTAGAGAGATGCCAACGCCTGCAAACTTCCCAGCTGAGGTGTTGCTGCCATTAAGTGAAAACCCAAAGCTGAATTGGTTTTCTCTTGTTTCACTAATTGGCTCAGCGCTGTGGTTGGTATTTATTGCTTTTGTGCTGGCCCTTGGTTTCTAGGTCTCCCAGTCACATTAAGCTGCTCCCATGAAACATGGGAATATCACACTCTCCTTGGGATACACCAACAGTTCGGGAAGGGGGTGAGTGTAAGCAAACAGATTTCCACCTTCAGGAGCAGGAAAGCTGCTGAACCATTGCCTGCCTTTTCTTAAGCATGTGAGCTGCTGTGTAATCCATATTTATTGTGTTTATTTCTCCAAAGAGAGACGGCAAAGAAAGATTTCTGCCTCCATCATGCTGTAGGTCCAGGCACTTTGCTTAGTTCACGGGGAGTCATTTGAAAGAGGTTATCCTCACCGTGTCCTCAGCCAATCCACTTCTTGCTTCTGAACAAAGAAAGAGATCCCTGCTCCTCCAAAAGAAGAGTTTGTAAATGGTTATGAAGCTATAAAGAAAGAAAATAAAAACACTGGGAGAATTTTGCAGAACCTCTGATGACACATCCGTGGAATGGAGAAAAAAAAAGCATTTGGACCACTCCTCTGAAGCTTTTACCACTGGTTAACTCCTGGCAAAGTCTACCTTCAGTCAGGCTGGTATCAGTGAAAGTGCAGCCATACCTGCACGGAGGTCCTGAACCCCCACCCCAGATCCTTTGTGGACAATTTCCATTCTTTTTCTTTGTAACTCTTCAGTTTGCTCTTGACGAACGCAGGCAGGCGTGAGAGAGGGAAACTGTTGGGTGCACAGCCAGAGGTGACAGGGTGATTCATCGTGTGCCTCCAGCTGTTGCTCAGTCAAGCTTTTGGAGCCATCCTTGTGTGGAAGACAACATGTAGTGGATCCTTGGGGAAGGTGGGGGCTGCATGGTCATGGTGGGAGCAGAGTGGTGTTTTGGGGTGGATGAAGGCAGGAATGATGGAGCTGAGCTGCCTTTTCTGGCATAAAGGGCTCTTCCAGGAAAGCTGGGGAGTGTATTGATAGGACAAGAGGTAATGATTTGAAATGGACAGAGAATAGATTTAGATTAGATATTAGGAAGATACTCTTCACTGTGAGGGTGGTGAGGCACTGGAACAGGTTGCCCAGAGAAGTTGTGGATGCCTCATTCCTGGAAGTGTTCAAAGCCTGATTGGATGGGGCTTTGAGCAACATGGTCTAGAGGAAGGTGTCCCTGCTCAGTGCAAGGGAGTTGGAACTAGATAAACTTTAAGATCCCTTCCATTTCAAGCCATTCTATGATTCTAATGATTTCCCCCAGGTTCAGCTTCCCTGAGTTCATCAGGAGAGCACCAATGAAGCTGTTGCCTTTCTTACCCTCTTGTTTCCTCCTCATGCTTTAAAGCAAAGGCCTTTTCCGTGCAGCACAGCAGGTAAAATTGTGGGTTAGCAGCAGTCCCTCTATAGCATTTTATGCAGCCACATTCTAATTCAAAACTTGTCAGAAATTGCTTTCTGAGGGACCTACCCCAAGTGGGGATCAAGGGCACTTGCCATACAGCAGCCCAAACTTTTAAAGTTTGGTTCAGAATGCAGCGATTTTGGCAGATGTGAATGGGCTATTCCAGCTCACAGAAACTGGCTGTTACCTGCCAGGCAGCTCTCAACAGTGCTTTGCTGGGGACAAAAAAGACTTAAGTAAAAAAATCCCCTTTAGCTCAAGGACTCAGTGGATGGTCTTGCTGGGAAAGTGAAGCATCAGTCAGGAAAGTTGTTCCTCGATGCTGTGGCCAGATATTGGCATTCTGGAGATCCAGCCACCCTGCGGGCTTCACCCTGTGTGCTCAGTCTCTATCCTGGCAGATCCTAAAGACATTATGACACTTGCTCCTTGGTGGCCTTCCAGGTCTCATATATCATAAAACAAACAAGAAATAGGGTATCACCCCAGAAATAACAACTGAAAAAACATATAAGGCTGGGATAAGAAAATCCTCATGTAAGGATGAGATTGTTTGTGATTTTTATTTGTTTCTGGCATTGGTGGTCCAGGGGCCTATGTGCTTCCAGTGTTTTTCTCCCCACATTCACAAGAGCCCAAGACTTGCTGTGTTTTGTTTTGGGAGCTGGTGTGATGTGATCTGAGACCGGCAGGCGATGCTTTAGAGCTGTGCTAAATACAGTGACTAAGTACCGTGACATTTTTTGATGGCACCAAGTGACACAGGTTGTTCTTTGTGGCTGGCAGCTGTGGATGTTGGATGTGGTGACAATATGGTCCTGGGTCAGAGAACTTCGTTAACTTTTAAATGGACACTTAGTTTTGAAAGGTTTCATGAATGTCCTGAGCCCCTTATTCCAACATTATCCCAGGGTTTAACATTTCAGAACACTGGGGTTTAGCATGGTGCAGTGGCTCTCTCAGCATTAAATTAGCTTAATTCACCCATCCACATCCATGTCAGAACTTCTTTGTTTCCGGGATAGAGATCACAGAATCACAGGACAGTAGGAGTGGGACAGGACCTCTGGAGACCATCTGTTCCACCCCCCTGCTCCAGCAGGGCCACCCAGAGCAGGGGACCCAGCAGTGCAGTGTCCAGGCGGGTTTGGAATCTCTGCAGAGGAGGAGACTCCACAGCCTCTCTGGGCAGCCTGGGACAGGCTCCCACACCCTCACAGGAAAGAAATTTTTGCTTCTGTGTTCCAGTTTGTGCCTGTTGCCCCTTGCCCTGTCACTGTACACCACTGACAAGAGCCTGTCCCCATCCTCCTGACACCTGCCCTTTAGATATTGATCAGCATTGATCACATTTCCTCTCGAGAGTTCTCTTCCCCAGACTGAACAGCCACAGGCCTCTCGGCCTTTCCTCATCACAGACACGCCCCAGTCAATGCTCAAAAACGATGCTTCACATTCTGGTCCCCAGTTTTGCTACTATTCACAAAGTAAATCCCAGCGCTCCAGGTTGGTCCACTTACCAAACCCAGACTGTTTACAAAGGGGTTCCCACACTGCTCACTGTAAAATGCTTGTACCGAGACCCTGGGTCAGAGGGGAGCCAGGCTCGTGCGTGCCGAGGCTGCGGTGCCATAGCAGAGCCCTTGCTTCCAGCAAGCAGGGAA
The DNA here is from genome assembly GCA_013399075.1 of Chloroceryle aenea. NCBI lineage: Eukaryota > Metazoa > Chordata > Aves > Coraciiformes > Cerylidae > Chloroceryle > Chloroceryle aenea. Next base: position 172,500 of record VWZY01011344.1, on the reverse strand, counting down.
CTCTGATGCAGAGGCAGTGGAATAGCTTGAGACCTTCAACCTGACTTTGTAATGCCTTCCAATGCAGAGCAAGGGAGGGAGAATTTTGAGGTGGGTGGTGATGAGGGAGACACGTCCTTGGATACCAATGTCTTAGGGAGTCCCAGGTCACCACCTATGTAGAGATACACATATAAAAGCATGTGTACATATATATATGTGTGTGTGTGTTATATATTGCAGTCTTCCTGCAGGCATCTGCTGATGTGGACAATCCACCTCTCTGGGAAGGAAAAATAAGCCAGTCTCTGCTGAGAAAAGAGAGAAGGCTACTGAATTCAACTAAGCAAAATAAGGAAAAAAAAGAAAAGAAGAGAAAAAAAAAAAAAGACTAATCTACAGGTGAAGATCAGGGGGCACCAATTGCTTTTCTCTTTAGTTTTCCCGTTTCCCCACCTGTCTGTCTGCCTGGCCAGGCTCTTTTCCAGTCTTGCTTCCAAGTTGTTTTCCTGCAGCCTGTTGCACTTCTCCAGTGCCCAGGAAGCTCCCTGCGTGGCGGCAGCAGGAGAGCGATGAGCTTGATGGTGCTACCAGCAGCTGGCTGCCCACAAAGGAGCCGGCCCTGCTAAAAAAAGCCCAAACAGTTGCAGATTTTTCTTGAGCCCCAAAGCCCTCCCTGTCCTCCCTCCCTCCCACAACTGTTCACATAAATCTCACCTCCCTGTTGCCTGTCTCCTCTCGGGAGACGGCAAACAGCCGGGCTGCAGCTCTCGCTGTCTCGAGATGCAACAGTGGGCAGTAAGTTTTGATGCAATTGGCTGAAAAAAACACAGGAGGGCTGCAGAACTGAGACCACAGTGATGGAGCTGAAGTTGCCTGTAATAACTATAATAAAGCTGAGAGCATCTGCAGCCCTCCCACCCCATCCCCAGTGGGGACTGCCTGTGGCAAATGGCCCCAGTTGGGATGCTGGGTGCTGGGAAGCATCCACTGGGCAGCCTTGGGGCCCAGGAGAAAAGTTCTGAAGCTCTTTAAAACTGGAGCCTGCTTCCTGCACAGGTTAGAAACCTGTGGTTTGGTAATTTTTTTCCTCAGGGGCTATTGCCCTCCTTCCCTTCCTGCGTGACGTGGCGTCACCTGCTCTCAGCGGCCAGACAAGGAGGGGTGTTGGTGAGTGTGAGGGCTCACACCCAGGAAAGGGGCCACCAGGCTGCTGGAGTGCTCGCTCCCCAAATGGAGCAGGGAGAGGCTCCAACACCAGGGGCTCAAACTCTATTTTTTTTATTCAAAACTTACGTTTTTCTTGCAAGGGAGGGATTTTTGCTTTAAAGAAAAAGGATAGTATCTATAAGCTGCCTTTCCTTTTCTGCTCCTCCATCCAGAAAAAGTTAGAGAAATCTCATTCTGAGAAGGAAATTGTGGGGAAATGATGTGTGTAAGTGATACACACATGTTTCTAATGCTCTGAGGTTTCATTACAACAAGGAGCTTCTGTATCCTGATCTATTTATAAGAAGTTCTGTCCATGATGTAAGTGGCTGCCTTGCCCCAGCAGTTAAGGCCAGAGACTGGGGAAAAACCTTCCCTTTTTTTAATCCTTATCCGTACTCCGAAGAAGGCAGCAGTTCTCTTGCTGAGTTTGGTTGCAAATCAGGACCAGGAAGAGGCACAGCCGAGTTACCAGGGCTCTCATCCTACCCTAGAATTATTCATTTTCTTTCATAACTATTCATTATCTTCCTTTTTTTTAGGGCACTTTCTCCCCCGTGCTATTGGCTCAGCATCCTCAGGCCTGTCCATAAGACCGATGCCGCATTTTTCTTCTGGTCACCAGAATTTAATCTGGGGGCTCAGACGGAGCATTAACAGCCACCTGTGCACGGGGGACACATGTTGTTCATTCTGTTGTGGTGCAGAGGGAAATGCCTCGTGCACTGCTGGGTTACGTGGTTCCTCCCCCCAGATCCATTATTAAAGATATTCCTGCCACTGAGCTCATTAAGAAGCACGTTTCTTAGCTCCTCCTCACTCGGCCCTGCCTCTTTTAAAATGGAACCTTTTAATTTGAGCAAATCTCTAATTCAATTCTGTCTCCTTTCGTGCTTGCCCTGTATAGAGCTATTCCCCAGGTTCCTTAGGATGAGGAGTTATTTGATCAAGTTTAAACGCGGGTGTGTAGCCGTGGAATTGATCTAATTTTGTTGTGGCGGCTGCAGGATTTTTATTGCCTGCCTGTAGTGGGGATGCATAATCATAAAAAAAGCAAGAGAGTGGGAAATTCTGGGGTTTCTCTTGGTCTGCTCTGCTCATCTCCAATGGATTTAGCACATGGGGCAGTAAAGGGAAGGCCTCACTCCTGGCTTGGTTTCCTTGTTTTCTCGGGGGGATGCTTCATTTTCAGCTGTGCATTTTTTTGTGCCAGAGCTCGCCATGCAACAGGATACCAGGAGGAAGGGGGAGCAGGGGGAGAGTGTTTAGCAACAAAAATTAATCCATGGGGACTTTTTTGGAGGGGGGTTAATGGCTTCTTTTAGGTCCTGATCCTATTTCTGTGAAGTAAACAGCCACAGCCTTTTCTCTCTGAAGGAAAGAACCCAGGTGGGGAGCAGGGCCAAGATGGAGTGTGATGAGAGGCTCTGTATTTGTGGGCTTTTGGTTTTGACTACAGGTTTGATATGGAGCTGGAGAGCACGTTGGGTAATCCTCACAGTTGCAATTAAATGCACAGGGTCCAAGCGTGTTCCAGGCAGAGCGTGTCCGGCCCGCGCAAACCATCAGCGGGGCCTGATGTGCTGCAGTGTGGTGTGATGGGGACAAAACCCCTTCCCTGCCCAGGCCACAGCACTTTCCCGCAAACCCTTTCTTGTCTGACAGGGAAGATGAAGGAGGTGGTTACAGCTGATAAACGGGAAATCCTGCCTGTTCTCTTCCTTCCCCTCGCAGGCTCTCCTAGACGTCTCGTATCTGCGACACCCCGTTCATCACACCGACGGACAGAGGAGCATCTCCCCTGCTTCTCATCACCTCTGGACAGACAGCATGGTCTTGCCCCTGCAGACGGTAGTGGATGCACTCCTGAGTTATGCTGCTGGAGGTGAGATCTTGGCCCCCACTATTCCCAGCCATAGCACTTTCATACCAACGTGGCAAAAGCCATCTCAGCTTCAGGCTCCTGCCCTGGGGCAAGCTGGTGCCTCCGCGGCACTCCCAGCCCCTTTCAGTTCCCAAAATGCTGAAGTCTTTCCTTTAATCTCCTCCTGGAGTGTTTTCCCCAAGGAGCCTTGCCCAGGTGTGTGTCCCTGGGGACAGGGCCAAGCAGTGAGATGCTTCTGAACAGCCCCTGGGGCCAACAGGCACTGCCTTTAATGCTCTGCAGTGATTTCCCCATCCCTCGAAGTTGCCAGATGCCACCCTCTCCCGGCTCCCTCCCTGCTGGGTGGTGCAGTGGGGTTTGCAGGAGCAATCCCTTTTTGGGGAACAGCACAACTCAGTTGCCTCAGGTTTCTTTCCCCCAGTTGCTGCAGGTCAGCTGTGCCACCATAACTCTGGAGGGCTCTGGCTTGTGGCAGAACTGGTGTCACTTGGTCCATGTCACCCCTTTCTGCTGATGCAAGGTCTGTGCCCCATGAGCTCACATCTTGCATCAGCTGGGAGGGCTCCTGTGCGTGATGGCTGGGCTGTGGGTATATGGGCTTCATGGTTCTTCTTCAGGCACTAAAGCACCCTGAAAAAAATCCTTTTAACTGTCATCAGAGCATGCTATGGGCAGGACAAGCCTCCAAAACCAACCTCAGTCTATCAGAGCTGGGCAAGGGGATGGACTTCCCAATAGGTGGCTGTGACTGTATCCCATTGAGGTGCACCCAAAACCAGCCCCTGGGCTCCAGAAAAGCTCCCTCCATCCCCTGCTCCCTGAGGAGAGCTGTGACCAAGCTTTGGGACTTTGCCTTCAATTCTCCCAGCTCCCCAGAAGCAGCATCACAGCACAGACAAGTCCCAGCTGCCTGAGCCCTCCAGTTGCCAAGACTAGCAGTGTTTGCACCCACTTGGGAGAACGCCGTGGGATTGCTCCCAAGGGTCACACACTGTGCTACTTTGGAAGAATTAAACTGGCCTTTTGTACTTGTAAACCTTTGTACATGAATTTTTTGTAAACTTCATCTGCTGAAGAGCTTATTTCCCATCTAAGGTGGGTGGACAACACAGTGGAAAAAAAAAAAAAGTGCAGCTTTTGTGCTGCCAGATCCAAATCACCATCTGTGCTTAAGAGCTTGGCTACTACAAACGCAGGCGGTGAAACCTGGTTAACCCATGCTTGGGGGCTCTGGGAGTACCAGCAGCTGAAACCTGCACGTGGTTGTGCTGGTCCTGGTGCTGGGGGTGAGAAGACATAGGTGCTCTGGACTCCTTTATCAATACAGATTTAGGTATCAATACAGAGTTTGCAGTTGATTTGGGTAAAATCTGACCAGCAACACCATTCCCAGCCTGATTTTATACCTCCTTTCCTCTCCCTCTGTACTCCTCTCTTCAAATGTTTTATGGATTATGCAGCTCCTGCCAAAGGATTTGAGTTTGAAACTCTACTGTGTTTTGGCCTGTAAAGATGTTGAATGAACGATTTAAAACTCTGACTCATTAAAACTGTCCAGGAGAACCTAATGACTGTTATTTACTGTGCTTCCCAGCTCAGCTAAAATATAGCTTTTTCTTCTCCTGCTTTCTATACTTTTCTTTTAAAAACAGCAGCCAAAATTGTCTGGAAAGCATTCCTCACTAGAGACAAACTGGATCAGTCAGTGGAAATGTCAGTTTTTAAGAATCTCCACCACTGCTTTGAAGTAACTTAATTTTTTTGTTTGATTGCTGAAATTCAAAAGCCTTATCTTCTAGGCTATCTCTTAAAGAAGGAAGTTTAGTGGCTGCAGCTAGCATTAAAAAAAAAAAGCTGCCAAATCCTGATCTTTTGATGATAGTCTCTTCAGAAGGCTGCCTAGGTGGGCTGGCTTCTGGGCTCCTGCTCTGGCTGGGCAGCACTGCTGAGCTGAGCTCAGTTATTCCCCATTCCTATGATGCCAGAGAGGTCAGAATAGGATCCTTCTTCCCCCCACCCCCCTTTAATTTCTGTTTGTGTTGCCGAGCTCAGCCTTGGAAATGGAAATCTGACTTGAAAGGAAGCTACTTGCGATTAGAGGCTGTGAAAAAAAAATAATCTAATGAGTTGCTGCTTTTAATTCCACATGTGAAAGGCAATCTATTACTGTCTTTTATCACTTCTGTCTCCTATTAGAGAACCAATCTCACGCTGGGACTCTTTCAACACCCAGGCAGTTAATATACATTATAATTATTGCCTAATGTATGAATAGCCTGGTGTGCACAAGTTCTCTGTTCATTTGTCCTGGGCTCCTGGAAAGCCCATGCAGTACGTCAGCAGGGCTGGAGGAAGGATCTCGTGAGATTGAGGAAGGTTTTATTTTAAAGGTTTGGTTTGGTTGGTTTGGTTTTGCATTGTGCTTTCGCCTCAGAGGGTCTGTTTGAGAACAAATGCAGAATACTCACGTGGGAAGAGACAATTCCTGCCCCAGAGAGACGGGTAGAGGAGGGAAGGGAAGCCCCAAGAAATCAGCAGGGGCTGGTACTGAGGACACCCACTGTCTGTGAGCTCAAGAGGTCTGGGTTTATGATGGGCTTTCCTGTGCTGTTAAAAAATTAAAAGGAAAAAAAAAAGTTTTTAAAAGGAAAACATTTCCAAAATTTCATTTCAACTCAAACAAAAATATTTTCTGTCCTTGCTTTATAGTCCTGTGCTCATTTTTGGGTTATTTAGCCAACTTTAAAGCAAAAAGTGGAAGCAAAAAGGCTAGTATTTTCAAAACAACATGCTCTGCATGCAGTCTGTCACAGCAAAACCTTCCTCCCCACACTCACAGCAGGACTTGATTTTGCCCTGGGTCCCCGAGCAGTGGTCTTGGTGCTGAAAGGCACCCAGGACCAGCACGGGGCTGTTGCTCGGTGCCCTGACCGACGAGCGACACAGCCATTAAGCCCCAACCCCTCCATGACCCGGCACGTGGGTTTTCAGACAAGCCAGAAGCTCACAGCGGGTTGTGAAAATCCTTTATTCCTCACCACATGTTGAGGACAGCTTGATGCAATGATGTATTTTTGGTGCAGCGACGAGCATTGGTCACAATGGCGCAGCTTTATCCCTTGAGTCTTCATTTGAACCTTCTCTCAAGGCAAACTCCTGCTTCTCCCTATTCTCTGTGCAGCTTCCCCGAGGTCCGTCCACACCCAAGGACAATGTGAACTCCAGAGCTGCTCCATAAAGCACCCTATGAACCTCTGTTTCTGGAGGACTGACATCTGGGCTCTTCCTTCCACCACATGAAGATCTCAGCTCACCTCTTCCAGGAGCCTGTGTTGGTCACAATACCAGGGCCAGATGGAGGAGCCTGAACCCACAGGAAAACTTATTTACCCCTTCCTAAAGCTCTCGGAGTGCAGTTAATTATTTACAAGCTTTAACACTTACGGCCGCGCGGACCCAAGGATAGAAAGGCATTAAAATTCCACTTGATGCTCACCAGGCCTGACTAATAAAATAATGTCCAACAAGGACATCAATTAGCCGCCGATTCGCTAACGCTTTGCAAGGCTAATGACAGCTGGAGCGAGGAATTTGAAACCAGAGTCGTTTCTCCAGCCTGCACCGGGGTGCCAGGGATAAAAGGTTAGTCATGTGTACCAAATGCAGCGTGAGCTCCTCCATTATTTATGTGTGTCAAACAGACAAGGCACGTTTCAATGCCTGCAGTCACTCTATGGTAATTTGTATTATATAAACAGATATAATCTGGTCATTAATACACATAATTCTGAGTGAGCTGACAGTAATGAATCTGGAGTATATTATTCTGTTGACTTGTTCCCTTGCTAAATAACAGTCCACGTTAATAAGAACTGATATACTGTAGCCAGCAGCACCCAGGAGTATGGCGGGGTTCATGGTAAACTCCAGGTATGTAGCTTCACTCCTTGCTTCTTGTCTTAAAGCTTTTGCTCCAGCCGTACACCGATGGGATTTAGGCTCCTCTTTCACCAAGCCAGGTCTCTTCTGTTTACTGGCTCAGGACTGCTCACGTTGCATCAATCACCTCTTGGCACTGCACGCCCCACATCTCTGGCTCTGGTAAGCTGGGCTGGGCTCACTGGCTTTCCTGTTCCCACCTCTTGGGAGAATGTTTTCATTAATAGTTAATAATTGAGGGTTTTTTTCTGTAGTGGTGTAACGGGCGTTTTCTGGGAAAGTGGAGGTGGGTGGGTGTGTTTGGACATCACTCAGAGACGGCTCACCACAGCTGCACAAAGCCAGCAGATCTGTGCCACTCTCTGTAGATTTGCTTCTTTCTTAAGATATTGGGAGTTGAAGATACCACTGGTGCATGCCTCTGCCTGTGTACCATGAGTAGGGCAGCTCAGCTATTGACTGTAGAGCAACAGTGGCCCATGGATACATTTACAGGGGCTGATTTCCATGCAGCTGCAGTGGAAATGGGGACAGCTTTCTGGGTCAGTAGCAGGATGGCCACCGTCACACAGCAATGCCATGAAGCATCAGTCCCCCCATCTTGGCAAGAGGATCTGCCTATCAGTGTGGGAAGGTGGTGAGCATGGGCTCAGTCAGGGAGGTGGAGAGCAGAGCAGAGCAGTGCCTTGTCCTGGAAGTGAGCCTGGCTGTTTTCTCACTGAGCTTCCCTGGTTTCACCCCTCCTCTGGATCTGCTTCCATCAGTAAAAGGTTTCAGTGACTAACTCTGCCTTTCCAGCAACTCTAAGGATGTTTTGGGAGCTCCCTGGAGGGTTGAAGCTCTGCTAAATAACAGGGAAGAGGCTGAGGATTATTTATATGGAGTTTCTAAACCGGCTTTGCAATGAACAATTTCTGTCAACAAACCCAGGCGAAGTGGGTTTGGGAGTGTCCAGCTGGAAACGGAAACACTTGATCCCACAGCGAGTCCCCAGCCCAGGAGCTGTAGGGGAGTGTCAGTGAGATCCCATCCCACCCAATGCCGTGGTCCTTCTCGCTGCTCTGAGGGCAGCATCCAGCAACAACAGCACGGGTTCCTTGTGAGATTTGAGCTCTGGGATTCACGGGACAGGCCCGAGCGCTCTTTCTGAGAACAGGAAAGATCTGTTTGCCAGGGCTACAACTGGCTCCTATCTACCAGTGGAGATATGGGAGAGATTTACCGTCAGGCTACTCCCAGTGTTTTGGGTGTTGCATTACCCATTCTTACCTAACATACTTTTTTGGCCATGCCTCTGCATGGAAACTCCCAGCGTTGCTCATGCCAACAAGGCAGCAATGGGACATTTCAGGGTAATATCCCAGCATAGACAGTTCTGCCTTGCTGCAGGGTGTACAAACCTGCTTATTTAAAAATATCTAGCCTCTGCCTAACGATCACCCATGTTATCATTGGAGTGAAAAGTATGTCATCAGCCTCATACGGTGTAACCTTACCATCTGGCTGTTTTCAAAGGACGCACACCAAAAATTGCTTTCATGTTGCTGCTGTCTGTTCTGCAGAGTTCTTGCCCCTCTATGGAAAACAAGAAGTTTCCCTGTACTTAAAAAAAAATATAAAAATGCTGCAATTGCCCCAGTTCTTTTGGCTGTCTCCTGCTTCTTTTGCCCTTTTGCTCCTCTATGGATGATCTATAGATCCCACCTTCTATTTCGTGTTCACTGCCTGTTCCCCATTTGTTTCATAAAGGATATTTGTATTCTTGGTGAGGGATGGGTTGTTGTTGTAACCACTGTAATAGTCTCTTGGTTGTTGGATTGTAGCTTTTGGTCAGTATAGAAAAATGTTCTTAGTATTCCCTAGTCATCATTCTTGGTTGACTTTTTTTTTTCCATTTAAATTCTTTCTCTGAACTGATTTGGCTCGTGATTGTTTCCAGGTTTGTCGGAGCAGCCGGGGAGAGCAGCAAGGCAGTATCTTACTGGGTTTGATTTTATTCTGTCTGCACATAATAAATGTTTTCAAGTGGCAGTCACTTCCTACCTAAGCTACTGTGCATTTTTAGTCCTGTGATCAAATTCTCTGTATCTGCCAAGAAAAAAGGTGTAATATACAATTCTCCCCTGTTGGATATGTGAGTTCTTTTGAGATAGGAAATAATCACCATCATCTTTACAAATACAGAGGCGCTGGAGGCAGCTTTCCTGCAGAATTTGCTCCATTTGAAGTTTCCTGTGACAATCTGGCCCTTTTCCCCTCTGTGCCTTTGGCAGCTGCTCGGGGAGATGTTCAGATGGTTTGCGGGTTTGATTTTGTGCACCACTGCAGATACTGGTTGGTCAACTTTGTGCTTTCTATTTTAGATGATTGAGCCATCAATTTTCCGATTAATTTACTACTGAGTCCAATGACCTGGATGCTCATGATCCTATTTCTAACAGTTCTCCATCTTGTCCCTACTTCAGCCTTGCTAAAAGCCATGATTTTAACACTCCCATCAGCTTCCCACCAGGTTTCCATCTTTCCAGCTAGGACAAATTTTTGCCTGTAAAACAGTGAATTGTGTTTATTAGCCAGAACTTACCTTTGGTGGATAGGCGATGAAAGAATTTCTCTTCACTTCCTTCTTTGCTTTGATTAATTTTCTTCTCAGCACCTTCATTACGTGCTAAATGAGTTTCCATTTGTTCCCTCTTTGCACCTTTCCCTTTTGTTGTTAGTCTAACACCTCCCTGCCTAAGACAGCCTGTCTTTGCCTCAGAAAATTGGTTTCTGCTCTGGGAAGGAAGGTCCCCAAATCCTCCGAACCCTCTCATGGATAGGAAAGATAAGTGCTTTGCAAATGACACCCTTGTCACTGCTTCCAGGTCAGCTTTCCCATCGAACACCTTCTGTTTTTCTTCATCTACAGGAGAGCAGGGATCTCTGAAAGCTCCTTTGGGCAACTTTTCAGCATCCTTTCAAGTGATGTGGCCTAGAAAACATGAGAGAGGCTGTGATTTAGGGACATTGGCGCTGATATGGACCTGCAGCTGAGCTTCTGGCTTCCTGTCTCAGAGGTGTACCTGCTGGAGCCATCACAAGGTAGCTATGGATTTATTTTGGAATGGATCCGACCCCTTGGAAAGCTGTTTTGCCTTGTTAAAATAGCAGAAAATCAGCCTAGCAGAGAAAAATTGTGCTCTGCTGGGCTACGGAGAGGATGAGGCTCTTCAGTCAGCAAATTGAGAGAGGAATAAAAAGAACGACATTCCTTCTGCAGCGTGACCACTGCAGAATGCTCATCCCCAGTCCTTCCAGTGACTTGCCTTCTTGCTGGATCCAGCCACCTTCCTGGGACAGCTGAAAATCTCCCTGTAGGCAGGCAGGACTTACTTAGTTTTGGTTTATAATTGAAATGAAATGAATTTCACTGTATTTGTGCCACCACCTCTGCCCCAGCTGTGCCTGGTGCACAGGATGCAAGTCCTGCTGGCATCTCTGTCGTGCTTCATCACCTGCAAGTGCAGGGAGAGATTTTGTAGTTTTCACACAGAGAATTTAAAGACAGCAGGGAAAAGCTCATGACACTGAGTTTCTCATTTTCTTTTTTTTTTTTAATCTCTGGGAAGTCATTCCCTCTCTTCTAGACAGAAGTGATAATCTAGGATGATCCTAACTGATTGTCCCATTGATTCTGACTGCCATTCAGAAAAATGCTTCCTCTCCCTCCCAGACCATAAGCATCTGCAAGCATCCTGCTCATCACAAACACTCCAGCAGATGCAAAGCATCCCTTGGAAACCATGGTGAGAGCTGCACACGTGCTTAGGTGCTCCACTGAACTGGGGCCTCTCTAAACAAGAAGAGACCATTAGTTTTGGCTCATTACCTCAACCGAGATGACTATTAAATCCCACTCCTCCCGCCACTCTCTGTAAGATAAACTTAGAAATGAGCCATCTTTGCAGCTGTGACTAGTAATAAATCCAATTAATTTCCATGTCTTTAGTGTTAATATATGCACTAGACGTGTCAGCTCTGCCTTTTTATTTCCTTCATGGAAAAGCATGTCTTAGAGATTCCCTTCTAATTAACAGTGGGAATTTGTTCCTTTGTGGATATATTCCTCCAGGAAGCCACTTACTGAGATGCAGTATCTTCAGTCCCAGAAATGGTGTTCCTCTCTGGTTTTTTGTTTTGTTTTTGTTTTGGTTGTTGTTTTTTTGGGTTTGTTTTGTGTGTGTTGTTTTTTTAAATGCATATGACAGTGTCACAACAAATTCATCCTTCCCCTCCTAATTTAAGGGTTAAGGAAAAAACTTCCACTTTGTCCTGTGAAGACCAAACAAAGCAGAAACCAAAGGCACAGATGCACTTCTCTTTGAAATCTGCATAGTAATTACTGTTTACCCTCTTCCCTCCTTCATTGATGACTCCGGTACAAAGGGTACAGTAAACAGCTGTGTGGGATTCATGGTCAGATCCATTAGCAGAACCATGTATTTCAGATGAGCACAAGTCTCATGCCAGTCGTTTAAACTGAGTAACAAACTGAGAGGTAAACCACACAGGTCAGGGCTGTATAGCAAAGTCCTTCAGAGGGTGTTGCTGGTACTGCTCTTCTTGATTACAGGGAGATCAGAGCCCCAGCACAGATGGAGGGGCAAAGGACAGAGGTTTCAGCAAAGCCTTTGAAAGTTTATCAACGCCTGTGCTCCAAAAACTGCCCATAAGTGCCTCATATCTGTATGTCAAAGAGTGTAGCCATCTCAAAATGAGAGTCCAAGATGACTGGTGCAGACCTCAAAGCACTGTGCACTCTGTTGATAGAAGAAGCTGGGACTTGAGTCCTGTGCAGAAGCAACTTTTTATACTGTATCTCATTCAAGAGAAAATTGTTCCAGAAGCCAAATTTACATGAACAAACTCTGCTACCACCCTCCCTTCCTCCTCCCGCTGCCCCACAACTAACCTTTCTTCTTCACCCTTACAAATAATGCAAACTCCCAACTTCGTGTTCTGAGATTTCCCAGAGCACTGGGGATGCTTTTCTTTCTGCCTGTATCTCGTGTTACATCCAGGAATGGCTATTTCTGCTTGCAAAGGTTATCTATGTTTGAAGCCTCCTCCCCACGGACAGAATCATAAGGTCTCTGATGAGGAACAGCAGGTCTTTGTTCATTCTCAATGCATGGGGCTGTAAATCCTCTGAGGGTGACCAGGGAAACCAAGAGCTTGCTGCCCTCATAAATCTCCCGGCGTGGCTGCTGCAGCCATCGCGTGCTCTCCGAGGGCTGCAGGTTTCTGATGGTCTCTGCAATTGTAGCATAGAAAATAAGCCAGTGTATGTATGAGGGGACAAGAACAAAAGATGGGTTTTGGTCACTTTAGTTAAAAGGTCACCTGGATAAGCTGCTGGGGGTGATTGAGAAGGACAAGAGAGTGTAAGAGCCTTTGGAGCTTTTCCCTTGTTTCTTGGCTAAGCTAGTGTTGATCATCTGGGCTTTGTGCATTAAGATGGAAGCGCTAGCAAAGCCCCTGCTGTGATAAATCTGGCATTGCACCCACATTTGGGGTTGGTCCACCCACTCAGAAATGACCTGTGATCTGGGGAGTGGTGGGGAAAGTCTGAGCAGAGTAGCACAATCAAGCCAGCAGCCTATGGTCTGAATGTGGCTTTTGAGTCAAGTCCATCCTCTCCCCACCTTTTATCTTGCTCTAGCTTCAGAGCAGGACAGGAGAGGACAAGGAATGGCTTCTGGGCAGTGAATGACATCCAGGAGCCAAACCCTTGTTATTGTACCAACACTTGATACCCAGTCCTGCCCAACACTCAAATATGCTGTGGCTAAAGCCTTCATATACCTGTCCGTGAAAGATAAAGCTCTTGCCTCATCACAACAGCACAGGGTGTTGTGTTTGTCTCTTGCAATGCAGTGGGGTAACTGTGAGAGCTCGTTGCACTGGGGTGTCACCCATTTGCAAAGGCTGGGAAATCATCTGTCGAACCAGTGCCCCTCAGCATCTCCACCACAAGCACAGAGGTGGCTGACAGCCCCACTTCCCAGTGACACAACTTGGCCAAGCTGAGCGTGACAGGTTCTCTGTGAGCTGCTGGGCTGCAAGGAGCTGCTGAGTTTTTTAAGTAATTTTTTCACCCTTCACGTTTTCCAAGTCTGATCTTTCCCAGGAGGAATCTTTGTTTAACTGTGTCATCCGGTGCTGTGAAGGAACCTGATCTCGTGGCAGTAGTGCCAGATGGTGACTGGTACAGTTCATGTGCACACACCAGCTCTGTCCTCAGCGCTGTGCCTTAGCTGGGGCAGGTCTCCCCAGCTCTGCTTCCTGCTCAGTTCGATGGGGCATTTACTGCAGCCCTGTGCTGTTGTTCAGAGCGGGTAAAGTGGAAGGCCAATTGTTAACAGGGCAGGTTTAAGGCAGGTATTTCCCACCAGGCAGTTGTCAAGTCTGCCTCCCCTCATTACTGGTCTCGTGTTTAGTCTTTGTGCCAGACTCCCCCGAGCCTGGCTGCCTGGGAAGGACAAGAGCTGTTCCTCTGGATGTCTGTCGATCCCCAGCAGCAGTGGAGGGAAGCCTGCCTGAACTGCTCCCTCCAGCTGCTCTGATTTTCCTGGTGTTCCTGCTGCCATGAGCATTATGGAAGGGCCTGATGGTTCTCTGGGCCTTTTGGTGCTCAACTTGACAGCCTCCATATGGGCCCTACAGCCCTTGGCTGGATGATCCTTCCTCTTGTCTTTCTGGACACCATTTAATATGCAAACCCTCCAGTGATGCTCTGCTTGACAGGCCTACAATGCAACTGTTTGAATTCTGCCATTTTTCTTTAACCAGGTTCATTTTTCTCCTCCTCCAGGCAATTGCTAATGCCGATAGGAGGCCTCTCACCTCCTCCTGCTGCCTTAGATGTCTAGTACCACGTCCCCTGCTCACCCAGACAACTGGCAGTCTATTTGTTTTCAGTCTCCCTGGAACAAGCCTGGTCTTTTGTTTTATAGCTTTATTCTGTCCTGCCAGCAGCCCTGGAGCTCCCTTGCCAAAGCAAGAGTTGAGCTCCACGCGCTGAGATGCAACTGGCACTGGTGTGGGATGGGAAGCGGTCTCAGATTTGGCCACGTGGCCCAGATGGTTTTGGTTTGATTTATTTGTTTGCTACTTTTCCTGATGCGTCTGCTTTGCTCTGGAGGATCTCAGCTTTTGTTTGAAACAAATCAGAATTTAAAAGATAAAAACAACAAAAGAGAAGTGGAAAAAAGGTGCTGTTGGAGGAAGCAGCGGCATTTGGAACTGTGGGCAGGGTAAGGTGATGACGTTTGCCTCGCTCTGCTGAAAGCACGAAACAACAGCTTGGAGGCAGATCGAGGCTCTCCCTCTTGGCTGTCAGTCCTTCCTCGGCTCCATCCCATAGCATGCCGGGCTCGCTCCCTTGGCACTTTCCCTCTGTAACCACTCAGTGAATGCTATGTAGTGTTTTAATAATAACCCAGGCTGAGGATTTCACATGGCTCTGGGAGTTGGGCTATAGAGTTGGGCTGTGGTGGATTTAATTATTTGGAAGAGCAGCCAAATTGGAGGAGCTCTGCAAATCCTTCAGTCTTCTAGGCTGAGCATCTGCACTCTGTACACTGAGGTGGTGCCTCAGTTTTGCATCTCACTTAGGTGGAGTTGGGGGAAGGATCATCAATTTAAACCCTGCACAGAAATATGGTGTTATAGCTCCCTGCTTTCAGTTCAGTCTCTTTAACAGATCAGAGTGAGGTGCAAACTGGAAAATTCAGATCCCAATCCCAAACATGCGTGTGCCAGCATTTGGGTGTGTAGGTCTGAAGCTGGAGTCTGACTCACTTGCAAATAGGGACCTTTTGGAAACATGGATCAAGGATCAAATTCCTGTCCCTCCTCCAAAATTAAATAAAGGTTGAAGAAATTCTGAGAGCTCAGTGTTTTGGTTCTGGGACACCTAAGAGGGGTGAAGTATGTGTTTAAGTGCTTTGTTGAATAGGAAGAGACTTGAGCATGTGCTTAATGTTATTAAGTGCTTAGCTGTTTTTGTTGAATCAGGGCCCCTGGCTTTTAAAGTCAATACTAACCCCTTAGGCTGCATCTGAAAGGATTTGGAAAAGAAGTGGCATCCAGATACTGCTGGATGTTTGACTGCTGAGCTCTGCATTCCTGCTTTGAAGGCTTCCTCCTCTAAATCTGCTCTCATTGCTATTCCAGATCATCCAAAAGACTTTTCCGGGGCCACCAGGTGATTATGCAAGAGAGGACAGAGTTATGGACATCTAACACACCCAGGCACAGCTCCTGGAGAAGTTCAGGTTTCCTGCAGTTTCCATCAACGATCTCAAGGCAGCACCGTAATATGAGGATGTCAAAGTGTGATGCTGTTTCTGTGGCCCTGGTGGCTGCTGTGCTGCTCTTCACAACCAGTTTCTCCTTATTGCGAGAGCCCCTGAAGTCAGTTTGATTAAAAGGAGAGGGTGAACATAATCCTGGCTGGCTCCCTGTGGGTGACACGGGTTAAGGAGTGATCACGGGAACACAGCTGGCTGGTACCTCACCAACAGCAGTGAACAGAGGGACTAGCTTCAGGCAGTGAACTTTTCAGACAAGGTGCTGCTGGAAAGGAGGTGTCCCCAAAAGTCTGCAACAAGAGGATGAACGTGAACCTCATCCCCTGAAACAGCATTTTGGTGGCACAAGAGCTGGAACAGGCAAGCAGTGTTTGAGAGGAATGAGACTCCAGAAAGAAGTGGGGGGACTAGCAACTTTTCCTGCTTTACAGGTAAAAGACAGGATGGAAATAGATGGAAAACTTATGCACAGATGAAAGGCTTGAAATGAAATACATAATGCATGAGACTAACAGTTGGAATCTGAGAGCCACTTGGAGGTAATTATCTGAAAAGTGGGAACAGTTCTGGGCAACAATTTAAGCCTCTGCAGCGGCACCAAAATGGTTACCAGAAACCAGTTTTCCTTTTAAAGGAAAAGTTAAAATCACAGGACTGGACTGGATTTCTTTGGACCAAACCAGATGAAGTCCTCCCTCCCCTGTGTCCTCTCCCAGGTCTGGAGGGACAGACGGGCTGCCGAGACAGTCCTGGGACAGGGCTGGCAGTGCTGGCCCATGACCAGCAGTGCCATATGAGGGAGAGGCTTTGCTTTGCAAGGCCAACATCTTTGAAATGAAGTAACTTCCTCAGTACTGCCCTGCTATTGCAGGCTATTTTTCTTTAAAAAAAATACAGTGTTCCAGTCTGCACATGTGATGCTAATACAGCAAATGGTAATGGAAAGATGCAGTATGCCCTGAATCAACAGTTCAGCTGTAAGTTTTGGGCCAATAATTTCTGAAAATTGAAATGCCATTCTTTTCTCTTGCTGGTTTGCAGATGCCTGCATTGATAGAAAATGTGTTCTTCCAGGACAAAGCCTTCATTAAAGAAGATTAAAAGGTGCTAGTTCCTCTTAAGCCAACTTTGATAAGAAGCTCGATACTCAAAAATGATGGAACAATGAGAACAACAGAGATTCAGGTACCGTTGCAGGTCAGTTTGCACCTGAATTCAAAGCCAGCCTTTCATGTGCAGCAGTTTCTCAGCTCAGGTTTTAAGGGAAGGCTCAGAGACAGACAGCAAGTCCCTCCGGAGTCCTGTCTGCTCCGATTCAGATCCTGATGTTTACATGTCACGGCTCCATGACTGCACACCTGACCTTCCAAGTTTTATGGGACTCACTGATGCAAAGCTTGGAGCCAGTGACACCTCCCCTCCTCCTGGCACGTGCGTTAAGCAACAGCAAGAGGTCTGTGTTTGTTCTCCCTAGCAGAGTGGAAAGGGAATTATTTCAGGCAGAGATTTATGTTGTTTTTTTGTTTTTTTTTTTTTTTTTTAGTGGTTCCTTGACCTGTTGTTGTTATAACTGATGTTTTTTTACTCCTGTTAGCCCTCTTAGTATGAAAAACCAGCAGGGAGACAATGCAAAGATGAAGCTTAAAATTTTAGGCAATGTTCTTAAATGCAGAGAACAGGAGGGTGAGATGGTGGGAGTGAAATGATGCAGTGGGGGTCACCTAGCAGACCAACACCACCACAACATCTTTTGAACCTTCTTCCCTTACACATCTGATGTCTCCTGGTTTAGAGGGAGAGCCCAAATGACAAGGGATGGTACACTTAATCTCTTCTGCCTCTGCCACTGAGGTCTCATGACCTTGGTTGAGTTATTTAGCCCTCATAAGCTTGCCCATATCAAAAAAAGGTCTAAATGCCAGTTGATAAAACATGCTCTTTGGTGCAAACAAGATATATGCATTTTGCCTCTGATTCCTGTTCAAGGGCCATTTTTCACCAGCAGTGGAGCTGATGTAAAGGGGCCTTTGTCCAAGTGAGCATCAGCTGAGACTGAGTGAACTCTTTTAAAGGCAATAAGGTTAGAATTTAGAAAAGAAAAAGTCCTTGCTGTTGCTGTCAGGTCTGTATGAACTAAAATGTGTTGTGGGTGCAGTTTGATCTTGTTCAGCTTCCCACAGCATGTAGGCAGGCTTGATTGGAGAGCCTTCCCAAGAGCATTTCTACCCAGCTTCCCATCACGTGCTCTGCTTCATCTGAGGGGTCCCAAGGCCATCCAAAGAGTGCAACTGCAACCAGCTCTGCCTTTGTCACAGGCAGTCTGGATGTAAATTTTACTGCAAACGATGTCCTTTCTTCTGGGAAGGGCTTGCTACCTTGAGCATGAACTTCTCTGCTCCTGGGCTGAATGCTGAGCTGTGGCTGTTTACAGATGTGTGGTGGGGTAGGTGCAGTGCTTCAGCTAGGAAGGAGAGCATGGAATGTATAGCCCTGTTTGGGACAAAACATTTGGGCCACATGGTTGTGACTGCTGCTGTACCTTCACTATCTAGCTATGTTAGCCCTGTATGGGGTAAGTGTTCACACAGGCTGACATGGTGCTACACTACTGCTTAACAAGAGAGCTGTTGCTATACTTAATTATAGTAGCAATGTTACCATGGTTTTGCAGTGTCCCCAAAGCAGGGCTGGCCCCAGCATTGCCTCTCTTAGAATCATAGAACCATAGAATCTTTCTGGCTGTAAGAGACCTTCAAGATCTTCAGGTCCAACCATTAACCCATCACTGCCAGGGCACCACTAAACCCTGTCCCTCAGCACCACACCTACATGAGTTTTAAATCCCTCCAGGGTTGGAGACTCCACCACTGCCCTGGGCAGCCTTTTCCAGGGCTTGACAACCCTTTCCGTGAGGAATTTTCTCCTCATATCCAACCTATACCTCCCCTGGTGCAACTCGAGGCATGATATTATAATATATAATTATGTTGTAAGGATAAATAAAAAGTAATTGCAGCAGAACTCAACTGACATCATTTGCATGATGAGAAAGAAAAAAGTGAGAAAGTAAGTGTCACTTGGAGTAATCCAGCTCCAGTTTCATTTGAGCAGTGTCCATGAGCCTGGGGAGGGAATGCAGACCCCATCAGTCAGCATTAGGACATGATATATTAGGCGATTTGCTAAATTGCTGGCAAAGTTTCTTTATAGTGAACAGTGAGGGGGGTAGCTTCAAGCTCTGCTTCTTGTCAGCCTGTGAACATCATGAGTCATGCTGGTTTGTTTAACTCTGTGTTCCCCCTCCCTATGTTGTCCTTATCAGACCCTCTCTTATCCTTAAAGCAGAGGTTAAAATGGAGCTGATCTTTCCTGGCTTTCCACCCTTTCCATCCAATTCTCTCACACATCTTCCCTAACTTAGGGTCTGGAAGCATTTGCATCTTCTTTGCCAGTTGGACACCTGGCAGGGGCAGCAGGCATTGCTGGAGCAGCACGGAGATACCTCACTGGGATCGGGGCTCACCAGCCCTCCAGAAGCTCTGCGCTGCTCTGGCTCCTTTGCTAAGCAGAAGTGGGTCTTTCGTGGCCTTGGGGAGCACCACAGCATTTGAGGCAGCAATGTGTGATTCAGAATCATTCCTCTTCCTGACTCAACAGATGGGCTGCTGCCTGCAAAAAGGAAATGAATGTCTTTGCATGGCTCTACTCTGAAAGGAATGTCTGGAGAAGCTCTAATGTTGCTTCCCCACAAGCAGCTGTCGTCTGTATCCTCTTCCATGGCCTCCTGGGTAACTTCTTGTTTTGCAAATGGTCCATCCTTCCTTCTGAACTCCCTCTGGATGCAACTATTTGCTGGAGGGTTTCCTGCTCTTGTCTCTTTATTGCTGTACAGCTCTGTCTTCTCAGTCCTGTCAGTGCAACTACTCACTCTTAAAAGTGGATCACTGAAATATCTGGGTTAACAAAAGGGAAAAAAGATTTTTTCTTTTTTTTAACTCAGATTAGAGTAGTGATCTGTTTTCCAGACATGGTTCCTGCACAGCTGGTGGGATGACCAGCAGCAGCAGAGGAATGACCCAATGTAGGAAATACCCAGTCAAGCACAGGGAAAAGGACAGCATCGCTGTCCTCCCCGTGTCCAGCACCCGTTCCCCTCTTGTACATCAGATTGAGGGAGTCAGATCATTGCAGTGACCCCATTGGAAAGGTCTGTCCCTTCACCTGGCACATGGGCAGTGGCACTGGGATTGAGGGGAAGTGGGATTGTGTCTTCTGGTGGGAGACCGTGATCAGATTAGAGCAAGAGGAAACGGGACCCTTGAGGGACCTAATCAAGTTCTCAGTGGTTCCTAATGTAGCAGTCATTAGCAGTTTTTGCCATAGCAATACAAACGTGGTAATGTTTTGACAGGCTAGGGTAGTGCTTTTCACCTCAATATTGTGAGCCTATATTAAAGAACCTATTCCATGCTTAAGGAATTTGGCCTCTGCGTCTCATGGACAGAAAGGAAATGTTTCAATGCTGTACAAAAGCAAGGAGAAAATTGGTGGCTACATAAGTCACAGGTATGCTGCAGTTACCTATCACCCAGATAAACTGGTTTTGTTTGACAAAAAAATGGAAACACCACCAGGATATTTTGCTTCAGTTTTGGTTGTTTGCTAGAACTGTTTGTGGTTAGTAATGAGCACAAGGTTCACTTGTAAGAATAATGTAACCATGGTAATATGATAACACAAACTGATGCCAGTCTGGTTTGCTGATAAGATTTATACCTTATTATATTATCCAATGCAATTAAGAAAATTAACATTAGAATAGATTAAAATAAAGTGTGCAGTGCAGTGACAGCTGTGGTTCTTATGTATAGTCCCCAGGTGGATGTTTCCAGGTAAGGTATTGCCCTGCCTCCAACGGGCTGTGTTACAATAAGCAAGGAAAGCAAATGTTTTCATTTTACAAATGGGGAATTGCAAAGTTCCTTTTAATTTGTGCAATTTCCTGCGCTCATTTTGGTGTGACTGGCCAGAAATGAAGCTAGGAAAAGTAACAAGTGTTAATTTGCCTCATTTAATCTAAACTGAATTTAATGACCAGCAGGGGTGGAAGAGGGAAAAATAAATGTTTGCATTGGGATGTAAGGGTTTGCTCCCAGTCAGAAGGAAATTCAAAGTCAGATGGGGGTCAGAAGCTCCTGCCCCTTGCCTGTGTGTTTTGGATTCACTGCCCATCATACCAACCACTACTTTTATATTGGCAGTGGCAGCCACCTGCTGCTTCTTGCCTTGTGAGCTCCACAGGGCAGAGACCATCTCTTTATTCCCTGTGCATGAAATGCAAAGGGAACACAGCACTTCTACCACCTAATGATATAATCATAAGAGATGAGCCAGAATAGTCATAAAAGATGAGCCATTTCATAACTGTCTCTGTACCAGACAGAACTACACCTCTCGTAACACCCTAGCAACAGAGCTCCTCAATCATTGCTGCTTCTCCTTCCCTGCAGATAACTCCTTGAATCCCTCCTTGCAGTTTCTATGTCCCAATTTAGGATGGGGAATCTGGGATTGTTTGGGTTTGGAGAATTTCAGCTGATTACCCCAGTGAAGGAATAGCAACTTTACAAAGGAGTGTAAGAGCAAGTCCTTCAGCTGTTACCACAAGCCAGGAGAGCAATGGAAGACAGTTTTGGACATGGAGATTTTTGTTTGCTTGTTTGTTTTTCCACATGAGAGTCCTGTTACTTAGCCCTTGATAAGAGTTTTGAGATGTTTGGTTTGCTGAGATAAAGGCCTCCAAAGGTTGTCCAGTCAGAGCTAATCTGGGGATTGGGGCCTCCCTCTTGTCTCAGCCTAGTTTTTCTCTGGTATGATCAACTGCAGTGTAACTGAGAGGGGAGAAACCACTCAGCCATCAGAGTCTCTTGTTCCTTCTGTGCTTAAAATATGTGTTTCACTTGAGGACGATACCCAGCAAGTCACCCTTTTCTTCATCTCCTCACCTTATTCTCCTCTTTTGGTTCTTTTATCTGTATTCCATTCCACCACCTATGGCCAGACATTTTCTCTGGCTGCTTATGGATTCTTTATTTTGTTGTTTTCTGAATGGTGTCTTCCAGAGTAAATTAAAGGGACTGCATTTTATGCTCGTTCTCTTTGGTCCTTCTGCTGCCTTCAAACCCTGCCTTTCTGGGCTCTCCATCCCCCTTGTCTCCATGGCCTACACTCTGCTGAACTGCATCCTAGTTCTTCACTAGTCTCCAGTATGGCTCTCCCCCTCACTCAGGCTGTCTTAGATCACATCTTGTTTTCCTTCTATTACTCACATAATTTGACATTTCTTGCTAGCTGCTCACTCACACTCCTCCATCTCCCATGATGTCCAGCCTCCTAATTCCCACGGCTTCTCTGGCACCTTATTGTTACTTCATCTGTGGGGTGAAACCTGAGCTCCTCTTCTTCAGATTTCCCTTCCTCTTGGCTGATCCTAGCTGCACAGTGAGCCTGGTTCAGTCAAAGCTGCATTCTGCTCTCCACATGATGTAGGCAGTTGACTGTTTTGGCAGTTCTTCTGTTTCTTTTCCTCCCTGGAACCAATGCACTGTGAAGGATGAACACAGAAATGTCAGCAGGGAGTACAGGAGACGAACAGCATCTTACACACTTCAGAGGGGAAGAGGTGTCTTGGGAGGGAAGAACTGGACCAAAATACACCAAATGATAAGTGGCAAAATAAATAAATTTGAGCATTAAGCCAGATTTTATTTAGCACTGTAATTTATTTTTGAAGCAACATCTACACATTGCACAGTGCTCAACAGCGGAGAATTAGTTGCAATAGCTTTGCATAAATATTGCATGAAGCTTTGTGTGCAAATGCATACAAGGCACAGAGCTACATGTGAAATCTGGCTAAAACGGATGAAGGAGAATGTGGGAGCTCTCTGCTTCCATAGCTGGAGAGCTTCTGGTACCCGCCTGGGAAAGTAACTCAGCATTGCAACACAGCTTTCAGCATAAACATGCTCCAAGGGTGTTGCGTGCCAAGCTGCACGCAGGAGAGAAAGCCATGGAGCAGGTTTTTAGGTCAGCAGCAGCGGCCCAGAGGTTGTGGGGTAGGGGCTGAACCTACTTTTGGGTCTTTTATGGACCCAGATACACAAAATGAGCAGAGAGACGGTGGCCCAGTATGGGACTTGGGGTTTATATCCTTTTGCTCAGCAACCTCAGGCAATCCTTTGCCCTTGGGGCATCCCTTGTTCTGTGTTTGTCAGTTCTCTCTGTGGTCTCTTCAGTCTGTCAGGAGTGACACTGCTCCCCAAGAAGTGGCCCAGGCTTCTCTGGCTGCTTATCCCTGTGCCACCTCACCTCCCCCTTTCTGCTGGCACATCCACCTACATATATTTCCACAGCTGGAATGGCACAGCAGGTGTGGATTTACTGACCACTATGGCTGTCCTGAGGACCTGCCACTCACAGTCTGTGTATTTCAAGGGTGTTACATTGGGGTAGTTGTGGTCTCATCCTGAACACCGATTGTCCGTTAGTGAACACGTAACAGTGCTTGGAGTCCTTTAGGTGTGCTCCCTTCTGCTTTTCTTTTACCCCAAGTCAACTCAGTTTATATGCTCTCAAGTCCTGCTGCGAGGTGAGCTGAAACACAGTAAGCTGAAATGATCTAGAGAGTTTGTTCAAAGAGGCTCTCCTAATCCAAACTAAACTGTTAACGTGGATGCACTGTGCTGACACGGCTGTGTGGTGAGCCAGCTCTGGGAAGAGATCAAAAAGCCAAGAGAAAAGGATCTGCTTTTAGTTTCAAGCATCTCTGAGCTGCTCTGTGTGGCCACACCCACAGTTAGGCCAGCATTTGAGAGGGACCAAGGGCTGGTTATGAATTGCAGAAGGGACGTGGATCTCCTTTTTAGAAAGCACTTTACATTGGTTTAAGAAGACTGCGAAATAATGACCTCTGTCAGCTGCAGGCTCTTGGGACAAGGACCAACACCTACAACTGGTAACATAGGTGTACATCATACCACAGTATATTGTCCACTGCAAACAGCGTGGGAAGGGGGAGACCTCTCAGAACCCCAGACACTTACAGTCTTCTGAGGGATGGAGGGAGAGCAGGAAAGAGCATTTTGTTATGCTCATAATGTCCATGAGAGCCGCTGTACGGTGGGCTCACAGCTTTCCAAACAAACCCCATATTGTGAAGGGCTCCCTCAATGCTTTCTTCTTCCTCTTCCCTTCTCACCCTTCAGAACATGCCTGCTAGGCAGTTTTTGCTCCATTTTGGTACTAACATTTTTCTTTTTTTTCTTAAGCATTTGCATTCCTCCCCTCCATTTCTTTCCACTGCGTGCCCACTGAAAACCTAACTGCAGATCCCTTGCTGCAATTACTCTACATGAAGTTCACTTCAATTACAGCTTTTTTGGCTAAGTCGACTCAAACAGGCTTTGAAGCAACACTTTGCTGGGGCTTTGATCCTCATGCCTACGCCTGCTGCAAGCGCTGCCGTGTTCTCTCCTCTGCTTTCCACCTTTCCCTATCCTCTCCTTACCCCCTTAGGCCTTCATGCCAGCATTTTTTTGTCCCCAGATGCACCATACATGCTCCTGCTTGGGCTGTATAAGCCACACCGCACCAGATGGCCCGTGACTACACCGTGTAGGGCTCCGGAGATCACCGCTGGAGTTTTTGGAGAGGTCAGTGGGTAGCACGCTCGCCTACCTCACCTTCCCACTCT
>VWZY01011344.1:100213-148127 GCA_013399075.1 Chloroceryle aenea | reverse complement strand
GCCGCCGCGCGGTGAGGCGGCGGGGAGCCGGGGGACGGACCTCCGTGGGTTTGGGCGAAGCGGTGACAAATGGGGGGCGGTTGGATGTTACCGGCGTTTTGCCGGTAGCTGCAGGGTCCCCCTTAGGTTCGCGGAGCCAGGCCGGCTGGTCCAACTTCCATTCAAGGGAAAAGAGGCGCTGCCGTTGCCTTGAATGGAAGTTGGGAGCGAGCTCCTGGGTCGCAACCCGGAGAGGTGGTAACGAGCGCTCCGGCACGGGCAGGATCAGGCCCCTTAAAATAAGGGATGCTTTTGTCGAAGGACGCGCTTTGTAGCTGGTGTGGGAAGAGATGGAGGGCGGCATGAAGCGGCAGATCATTTTTCAATGAAAATAGCGTACAGCTGTGCCGGGCGGTCTTTGTGCACGGCTCAGCATTTGCTTTCACCCAGGGAGAAGTTGGATTGCATGATTTATTTGCCTGATTTCTTCTTTTTCTCAAGCCCCCCTTTCCTCCCCCACCCCATTTATTTTTTCTTGTTAGCCTTTTTATTTAGTTAATTTAGGAACATTTCCCTCTTTAAAAGATTAAAATTAATGATTTTGATGCTGAGAAGAGGTTGGCTGATGAAGAGCCATAGTGAAGGATCAGGGATTTATTACTTAGAGGAAAAACCAACCAAACAAAAAACCCCCAAAAATCAAAAAACCCCACGGAGATTTGTGGTAGCACTTTAATTTGTGCACTTGACATTGCAGATTGGAACCAGATGCAGTGCTGGCTGGGGGTGGAGGGACACTGGTGGCAGTAGGTGGCGCAGGGAGCCACTGCTTGAACCCATCGCCTCTGCCAGCCGGGCTTCCAGCCAGCCCCAACTCCCATCAGAAATGTGGGAGAAGACCTGGGATCACCCCTTTGGTTCTCCAAGGATGGTGTTGCATGCCAGCACACCTTCAAACAGCCTCGCTAATACTGTCAGCATTTGCTTTCCCTTTGCCCAAGGACTGGCCCACCCTAAAGGAAAGGTTCTCCTGGATTTAATCGGTTTAGAACTAGTCCAGTTATGAGCATCAAAACTTTCTGATGAGCTTATCAGAGCACTGCTGAACGTTGATCTGATGATGCACTTAAAAGAAGAGATAAACCTCCTCCTCCTGCCTCCCTCACTTTCCTCAAAGCCAGAACAATTAAAGGGTATGAAGCTGAACAGATGATGGATAAGCAACATTATAATACATACAGGGAAACTGATTGCATTGACTGTGGGTTAATGAGTGCCTTACACAATCATTTTTTATTGCTTATTTTATGCCATCAAATTACCTTCATAAAGAGCCTTCAAATTCATCCCACAGCACTTTTATACAGTTATAAGGGGAGAAGAGGAAGAATTACTCTTCCTTCCTGCTGCATGGCAAAACTAATAAAAGGGCTGTGATCCCAGCCCTGGAAGCTTGCTGTCATATGGGAGACTATAAGCTCAAAATGTGCAGCAGAATGAGGCGGTTCCCACACTACAGGCACTTGTTGGCAGAGCTGTTTCATCCCATTGTGTGAACAGATGTGTTCTTGGACTAGCATCACTGTGGTGGTGGATATCCCCCGTTACACTGGTAAAGCTGTCCTTTCACCGAATAGCCCGTTTCACATGCACAGGTCTGGTTTGGCCGTGTTGTATGGTACAGCTTTGTTGTTACAGCTGTGGTCCTGCAAAAGAGCACTTTGCCAACGTGGTGCGTTGGTCTTCCTAAATTGTGGAGTATTCTCTTTAGGTAGAACTGGCTGGAAGAGGCTGGAACAAAGTGCCTGCATAATTCTTAGTATTCATCCAGAGCATCTATCTAGTATTTGAGGGCTTTGTTCTGCTTTGTTGGTGGTTTTTGGTTTGGTTTTTTTTTTTAATAAAAGAATATTACCAAGGTATTTCTATTATGGTCAGATGGAGAAGGCTGATTGTCTTTGGAGCCCCTTCACTGAAGGAGCTGATGTTGTCATCTTGTTTTCCAGAACTGCTTGAGGAGGAGGGATGCTGGCCTGCTAAATCAGTTGCAAGAGCTAGATAAGCAAATAAGTGACCTCCGCCTGGACGTGGAAAAAACAGCAGATGAACACCTTGAGACAGACAGTCGTCCAAGTTCAGGTGAGGCTGATATTCAGCAGAACGATAGCATGAATTAAACAGGCTGTAGTTTTCAGTACTACAACATTAACTATCTATAGCATGTTCACACTCTGATAATTAATGCCTACTAGCAAAGTTCATCTACCACTGGAAAGGTTGCTGTTTATAGACAATAAAATTCAGAGGAGCATTACAAGCTTGATTAGATTTTTAGTGGTTGGGTTGGTTTTTTTTCCAAGGCTACCCACAAATTAGTTCAGAAAGTTGCAATTTCTCTGCATGTTAGGAAGGAGGCTGCAGGAAAAAAGGTGAAAGGAAGCACCATCAGCAGGAGGAAGATGTCACAATTGAGCTTACGGCCAGAAGGGAATGTTGAATCAAATAATATGATCCCCTGTATATTGAATTTCATCCCATTCTAACTGTGTTGAAGCCAGGAAGTGGTATTTAACTATGGGGAGTCTTTCCTGGAGGCATCTAGCCTTCTTCTGAAGGCACTAAGAAGTGGAGAAACCACTAACTTGCAATTGATAAAACCATCGCAAATTTACTGTCTGAATTTGACTTGTTCCATCACCGATTCTTTTTTATTTTATTTTTTTTCATATGCTTTTCTTCCATAAACTAAGGTCTTTTCTAATACTCAGCTTTTTCTCCTCTTGGAGGTGCTATGTAATATAATTCCTGACTTTTTTTGATGAGCAAAACAGGTCAAGTTCATTAAGTCATTTGTTTCAAGGCTTTTTTCCAAGCTCTTAAATAGCTCTATGGCCCTTTTCCAATTTTCTAGCTTTTTTAAGCGTGCTGGAGTCGAGGACTGGGCATACTGTTCCAGTGTCTTTCTTACCAGTGCTGTATACTCTGCTGAAGTCATTTCCCTACTGCTATTCATTAGTCTCTTTGTACATCCAACAATCTCATTAGCTTTTTTTGCCATATCATTAAGCTTGATTGAGCTGCTTTTCCACGCTGACTAAGTCCTTTTCAGGATTATTGTTTTCCAGGATTCATCCCCGTTCTTTAGACATGCCCTGCATTCTTTTTTTTTTCTAAAATTTAAATCTTGATTATAGTATATAATTATTTTTTTTAATAGATCTAGTTTACCAGGAAATATTTTTTTCTGTGTCTGTACATTATTTATCATTTTCATTTATCATGTCATCCACTATTTTTATCTCCAGAACCTTGATGAAAATAATGGACAGCATTTGGCCCAGCACTTGGTATAAATTTTGTAGTGTGGTAATAACTATCTGGAGAGTTTGTTCTGGAAGTATAATACTCTACTAAATGAATGAGATGTCAAGCTCAGCCTGGAATCTTTTTGCTAAAGTCTGAAAATCCCTGTAAAAGTTAAAACCCCAGTCTCTGTAAAGGTTAAAAAAACGTTCAAAATTTCTCATGCTAAATAAAGTTCTGCTTTTTCACTTCTAAGTGCTTTGCTTCCAAACAAAATCTTTCATTGCAATAAGGATATTACTAAATTGTGCACTGCTTTTTGTGTGCCTGAGTGAAATTCTATAACTAATTGCAATAGCCTAAGCCAACATAAACATGAGCTTGACTGACTTTCTACGGACACAAATGGTAACTCTGTGTAGACATAACTAATATAAATCCAAACTCTTATTTTTATAGGGTTTTATGAGCTGAGTGATGGAGCTTCTGGATCGCTCTCCAATTCATCTAACTCTGTCTTCAGTGAGTGTTTATCCAGTTGCCATTCTAGCACTTGCTTTTGCAGCCCTTTGGAGGCAACACTGAATATCTCAGATGGACGCCCTAAATCTGCAGGTATAGTAAAAGCAGGTCGAATACATCATACTCCAGGAGGTGGCTTTGGCTTTGGAAATCCTGCCTCAGGAGTATCTGGGTTGCATTAACCCTTCTTCCTTTCATTTGATATATTGTGCTCTGAAAAGATTCCAGTGCCTATCATGTACATGGGTCATGAGGCTGTTTGCCCTCCACTGCTCCAGCCTTAGGTGTGAATATGTCACTCTAAACACATGAACAGAACGTGAAAATATCACAGCTGCTCTACCCAGTAGAGGGCAGTGGTACCTATCCACAGGAACACACGGGCAGCTTCATTTCTTATGGTTTCCTTTAGAAAAGCATTTTTACTAAATAGCAATAATGAAAGATACCTCAACATCCATGTCCTCATTAAAGTGACAGAGCAAGGAGCTAGCTACAGGTTGTAGGAGGTCAGGGTGCACATCACTCTAGTTCATAACAGTCATTTTGTCAGTTCCAATGGTCTTCAACCCCCAGATGACTGTGCTGAGGTGTGTCCTGCTTTTATATAGTACATACAAGTAGACATCATGAACAGGGCAGAAGTATTTCTTTTTGGCAGAGAGCTGTTGAATTTTCTTTAACAGCAGGCTGGAGTTGCAAGCCTTAGTGTGTGGGATAGTGAAATAGGAAGGCCTCTTCTGTCTGTTGCCCAGAAAGGACACTCCAGTGGCATTTTGGTCATCAAGTGTTACTGGTTGCACACATGCTCATTCAAGAGCCTTAGTTCATTCTGGGTTGTGGAAAATGCTTCTAACCATAGTACTGCCAATTCCCAATTGAAGGTTAATTTGTAGTGACTTTTTTTTTGTGATTTGAGGACAAAATGCTTCAAGTCTTCTAACTCATAAGTGGGAAAACACAGCCTGGAATACATTCATTCTGAGATGTTGCAAAATCCTCTAAGCTGTCCTTTGAGTAGCTTGAGGTAATTTAATGCTCCCTGATGTAAGGCATATGTGATGTTCATAGGCCATATATAAAGAGGAAAACATGCAGAAGGATTTCCAGCAGATTGCGTTGCTCTTTTGTTCCTGGATACATCATGAAACCCTAAAACTCTCATTAATCAGCCCATCTCACTCTTGGAGATAAAGTTTCGCCAAGTCTTTTTGGCCACACTTCCTGACTCATGACATAGAATTTAGGAAATGTGGGGAAACTATGAGGTGATCTGGAGGAAGTACCTGCCCCTAACTTTCCTATTCCTCCTCTCCTGCCCACACAGGAACGTCATCTCTATCAGCCAACTTCATCAAAGTCTGTGTGACTTCTTTTGAAATAAGCTTTAGATAAATGATGAGTACTGTGCTTTCCAATTTGAGTACCCTGGCTGAAGTTTCTAGCCTAAGGGTAGCAGACAGGACTGACAGTGATTTGGAAGGATCATTTAGATTGTACCCCTACTCAAGAAGACATGAGCAACATAAGCTTAAGAAAATAATAATCTTAGGTGCTTGGATTGAAGACCTGCTGCTAAGGTTGCTTACCACCTAGATAAGTGCCTTAGCCATTATATCTGACTCATGCATCTTGAAACGCACTGGATTTCTCTTGCAGAACTCTCTTTGCAGAGCCAAGGCTAGGATGTCAGCTGGATTGACCTGCACTCTTTGTCCTTGTGTGGAAAGATGAGCCTGTTTTCCATTCTTTAACAATTTATTGCTCAAAAGGCGCATCTGTTATTATTAGCATTATTATGAAATAATTATGATGATAATAATAGAAGTAATGATAATAAATAAAACAATAGCAATAATAACAATAAATAGAACAATAAAATTAAATCTGGATTTTTTTTCTGACCCAAGATACACTTGAAAAAGTCTGGAAGTGAAATTTGTCAATAAGCTAAAAGAATTTCTTGGTCTCTTGTCTATTTTTTTTCATTTCTCTTTAGATTTAGCAAAGTAAAATATAAAATACACACATACTGCAGCCTGCAGTGAGTTTTACAGGTGACTGTGTCAAACATACAAACACAGGAGACCTTTACAGATATCTGAATGGCATGGACTTAAAGTAGGGG
This sequence comes from Chloroceryle aenea, assembly GCA_013399075.1. Classification (NCBI taxonomy): domain Eukaryota; kingdom Metazoa; phylum Chordata; class Aves; order Coraciiformes; family Cerylidae; genus Chloroceryle; species Chloroceryle aenea. The sequence continues at coordinate 142,195 of VWZY01011344.1, read as the reverse complement.
GCTCTTAGCAAGCCTGGCACAGGTTTGAAACCAATGTAAATGTTCTCCTTAGGTCTGTGATTTTTATTTTTTTAAACCATGTAGTCATACTGGGGCAAATCCAGCATAGATGCAGTTACAAAGGGACCCTCAGAAGAGTAGTGCTGCTTTCGTTATCGCTTGAATGGCTTCCCTGATTGCAAGGTTTCTGCTGTTCAAACAGTGCTGCTGTCATGTAAACAATCGTATGCATAGATGGGACCAGAGTCCTTGATGGCACGTGAAAAACGTTGCAGAACGGTCCCTGGCAGGCTCTCTAAACTCTTCTAAAATGCCTTTCAGATCTCATAGGCTGGATGGACTATAATAAGGAAGGCCAGCATGAGGACCAGACCACAGGCTCTGTCTGTCGCTCTTTGTCCACAGCGCACTCAAATTCCCTCGATGTCGTTGCAGATGTACATCCTAAGTACCAGTGCGATCTCGTGTCTAAAAACGGGAATGATGTCTACCGGTACCCCAGCCCACTCCATGCGGTAGCTGTGCAGAGTCCCATGTTTCTTCTCCCTGTGACTGAAAACCCCCAGCGAGAAGAGGAGAGACTTGGTTGCACTGTTAGTGACGTTTGCGCTGGATCTGAAACAGACTCGGGAAAATCCACCAACACCTTTCTCCCACAGAGCTCCTGGCCGGTGCCCTGCCCTTCGACCAGCAAGAGGATAGACGGTTACATCTTAAGCTTGGTTCAGAAAAAGACTCATGCGGTAAGGACTAACAAACCGAGGACGAGTCTCAATGCCGATCCCACCAAAGGGATCTTGAGGCATGGAAGCATGTGTGTCAGGCAGCCTGCAGGGGTGGTGGCTCATGGCAACATCGTGAACCTGAAGAGCACCAAGCAAGCGTGCTTGCCTGCTGGTGGGACCACTGCTCTGGACCACACAGCACCTTCCCCGTTAAAGCAGAGGCTGAGGGAGCCAACTGGTGAGCAGATGGAGAGTAGGAAGGCACCTGTGCCAGTGGTTTTCCCACCCAGTGTGACAAGCGAGCTTCCGAGCAAGCACCTGCCCCGGGGCGTCAAACCGGCACCTCCAGAGGTCAACCGCAATGCAGTGGCTGCAGTGGGGGATGTCCCCAAGGAGAATGGCCAGCTCTTTGCTGCATCTCCCAAAGAGAGCCCGGGCAAGCCTGCGGTGCTGCAACCGGAGAACAAGGTCAGCCAGCCTCCCAAAAAAATCCTGCTGAAGAGCAGCTTGCAGGCGGCTCGCTCGTCGTCGCCTGCCGTCGAGGAGAGGCCCGCGCTGGATTTCAAAAGCGAGGGCTCTTCCTCCCAGAGCCTGGATGATGGGTTGCTGGTGAACGCCCAGTACATACCGGCCCAGCAGCAAAGTGTGAAGCTTCACAAAGGCACACGAAATGTCAAGATTTTGAAAAGCTCCGTGCTGAAACACAGGCCCCACCTTGCCAACGGGCTGGAAAATGGTTCACAGACCTTGCGGGAAAAAACTAAGCCGGTTGGAAAGAAGTGCCGCTTTCCTGATGAGTTGGATACAAATAAGAAACTGAAAAAGCCCTCCTCACGGGGGAAGAGAGGCAGCGGCTTGCAGCCGGAGTCGGGCCTCCAGGGTCGGCAGGCTGGCCTNTCATCAGCAGAGATTTCCTATGAGGAGGCCCTACGGAGGGCGAGGAGGAACCGGCGGGAAGGTGTGGGGGTCTACTCGCAAGTCCCTCTGCCCTATGTCAGCCCGTACGCCTATGTGGCCAGTGACTCGGAGTACTCGGCAGAGTGTGAGTCCTTGTTCCACTCCACTGTGGTGGACACGAGCGAGGACGAGCAGAGCAACTACACAACGAACTGCTTTGGAGACAGCGAGTCGAGCCTGAGCGAGGTGGAGTTCGTAGGGGAGAGCACAACCACCAGTGACTCTGACGAGAGTGGGGGCCTCATTTGGTCTCAGTTTGTCCAGACGCTCCCCATCCAAACGGTCACGGCGCCGGAGCTGCATGAAAATGCGGCAAAGGCCTTTGTCAAAATCAAAGCCTCCCATAACCTCAAGAAGAAAATCCTCCGCTTTCGGTCAGGCTCCCTGAAGCTCATGACAACCGTCTAGTGAGATGACTTGGTGGAATGTATCTGCTTCTGCTTTCGGAAGCAAGGTGCTTTTGTGTACATATTTCTGCAGATGATTTTTTTTTATATACAAATATTTAAAACTTAAGGTAAATTATGTCACTTATCTTCAGAACTTGGGTGGATACTAGTGCCTTTTACGTGGAAATAAAAGACCATTATACTGGTTATAAAAAGGAAAACAAACAAAACATAACACTGCCATTTCAGTGGTGAACAGCCTCCAGTGCATGGTGTCAGAAGGCTTTGAAAAAAAGGCTGATGTTTCTGGGAATGGATATTCCCTGCCTAGTTTTTCCAGTTCTGGGTCTTAGACAGGATATGGACAGCTTAAGGTCATAAGCTTTTAGGGAATAAGGGGGAGGGAGCGCAGGTGGTCTTCATGTTTTTGCTTGCTCCTTTCTGCTGCTCCTGTTGCCACATCTTGAACTTATTCCTCCCGGTAGTCTGGTCTGTTTTAGTTTTTCTTTTCTTGTTGATTCTCTTCTTGAAACTCACCCCTGTCCTCCACCAGCCTTCCCCCATCAGGAAAGGGCTCCTGTTCAATCTCTCTCCGAGGTTAAGTTGCCTTCTCTGGAGTGCAGTCTGCTCCGATCTCTTGGGAGTCCCACTGCAGACTGCGGTGTTGTTCAGAATAAATTGTTGGAGCAGCTGACCAAGGCTTAGTAACTTCAGTATATTGTGTAAAACTTCTTTTGAAAAATTAAAAAATAAACCCCACCGTATGCATGTCACGTGCATGAGTATCAGTAGTTTTAATATTCCTGTTGATGTCCAATTTACTGTACATCATTATTGGCTGTTTTTATATATATATCATTGTGTAAATTAATATAACACATCATATGCTGTAATAAACAGTCTGTTTTAATACTTTTTAAAAGTTTGTTGCATTGGTGCAGACCCAGTCAATGGTTTTGTGTTGGCATTGTCACCACTTAAATGTCTCTGATGTGACCTGTTAACATTCCCTGCATTTAGCTGTGAGGGAAGTGGAGCAAGTTTAAAATGTTGCTGTGGATGTGTATTGTGCTTTGAGGGAATTGGATTGTCGTGGCTCCTCTTGTTCTTCCCATAACTTGCATTTTTTAAGGGCAAGGTAGGATTTAGGAGCTCAGAAACATCTTCAGATTGTTGCTTGTGGGCAGCTCACATTGCGAAGCAGATGGAAATGTAACATCAACCCTCCTCACTGTCACAGTGCTTGCAAGCTTTGGTTGGTACAACACAGGGGCAGATGGTAGGTTGCTGTAACCAAATAGATCTCTGTAACTCAACAGGTGTCCCTCTGAAATGTCCAGTAAATGAATCCCCAAGAGCTGTGTGCTCTGGGAGCTGCGCCGGGTGGAGGAGAGCATACGCTTGCTGTCCCCGGTGCCCTCTTTAGGTGTGGTAGCTGACTGTTACCACAGCCCTGACAAGGTTATGGAAAGAAGTGGCAACTGTGTCACTACTCCACCTCTGTTTCAGTTTCTTTCTTCCCATAGGACTGGAGGTGAGTCTGGCAGCAAAGGAGAAAGGAGCTAACGGTAGACAGCGCTACTCCCCTTTGCAGCAACAGCACTGAAGCTGCCTGGTGGGAAGGCTGGAGGTTTATGGCAGGCATGTGTGATGGAGCAGGCCCAGAGGTTGGGCTGGTTTCTGCAGGTTCATCTGCACTGGTATCCATGAAGTGGTGGACATAGAACTGGTGAGGATGCTGTGACTGATACGAATTTCAGGGATATGTTGCACTCTGTTCCATAGCAAGGTATGCTGAGCAGACACATGCTTTTGTGGTTCCTCTGTCCTTCCTGCTGTCACCCACCTGAAAAGCAGAGCAGTTTTTCCTTGGGTTTCCTTGCATTGCATATGTAGGAGGGAGAGATCCACCCAGAATTAAGTCTCTGAGAGCAGCTTCTAAGACAATGGTAACACTTTTTCTAAGTGGCAGATTTTACTTTACAATCTGCAGTGTAGTAAGATCCTGCCTATAAAATGTCTCTCGTATTATGCTTTTCCTTGTTTTTAATGGAGGAATGTCCATTTCTGTAAGGGTTCTTGCTGTATGATCAGCAGGTTCTGGATTCAGTGACCCAGAAAGTTCTTCACTTCCATCTCCCATGATACAGGAAAAGCTGCAGCTCAACTTACCTGGTCATAATTCTCCCATTGCTTTACACATGGATGGGCAGCTTGTATGTTTCTATATATATACAAATCTTATATGTTGATATAGAATGATTCCTCCAGAAATTACTGGACAATGGCTGCCACTGCAGATAGAGGAGAGAAGGAATGTTTGTTATTAAACATGGCATTATTAAGGCTGAGCAACAGCTTAATGCATTCCTGTTAATAATTGATGGGTGTTACATCAAACAAAGGGACTATCAAGAAGCTTGTCAAAGCGAGTAGTTTATTTCCTAGAATATCTCTTAATCATGCCACATAATCTCTCTTTGAGTGAGAAAAACACTTGCAAATCCCTGTAAATCTCCTCAAAGGTGTAGCAGAGTAGGAGAGAGGATCTTCAGGCGTGCACTGTCTTTCTAGTGGGAAAGGAGCTGTTGTTGAGAAGACAAACCAACTGGTGGCTTTGGGATGGTGAGTTTTGAATTGCAGTGCTGTAGCAGATTGTTTTGTACCAGGTGAGGGATGCTGGTTTGCAAAAGAAAGCTGCAGAATAGTTTCTTTTTAGATATTTGAGTGAAAAAAGAAAACAACTACCTGCTTTACCAGCTGCAGCCCCTGTATTCTGCATTACTCTTGCTGCATACATGAATACCAGAGAGGAAAATGGGTTGGTGCTATCTCCATCTTAAGTGCATCCCAGGCTTTTCAGTTTGGGGAAGGAATTCTACCTTTTCTTACATGATTTAGGTAAGCATGCAGATTCTTTTTAACAGGCGTAGTTTTTTCTCTCTACATCCCCTCCAATCCCCCTTCCCCCCTTTTTATAGTGCTGCAAAAGTACTTGATACGGTCACAATACACAAGACACATTGTCTCCTGTGGTTCTGATTTAGGAAACCCATCCAAGTCACAAAGCTTTTGCAATGTTAGGTGGAAAAACATCTGCTGATCTTGGAGACCAGTTAAGTACCTGGCACTTTTTTTTTCAGCTACCTGGCTTTCCAGCTCCACAGCCCTGAGTTTGTCATGGTTTTATTATCCCCAGTGTTTATGGTACTCTTTGGAAGGTTGAAGCAGGAACATATCAGTGCACTGGGGCCTATTATGAAGCGGGGCAGGCTGTGGTGGGGAGGTTTGGGATTAGCTACCCTGTCCTCCATATATAACTGAGTGCAGGAAGGTATAGAAGCATATGCTCAACACAAGGAAAAAGGCACTCCCCTTTTGCTGGATTCCTTGTGGTTCAGATTATATAGTGTCTAAGGTACCATCTCCCCCAGCGCAGGAATCAGCATCACGCGCACTCTAAGGTGGTATCACGATGAGAATGCCACTGGATTGTCTGCCTTCCAGCAGGCTTTTGGGGTCTGTCTCCTGTTCCCTAACCCCACCACCAGCTGTGAGTCAGTGCGTCACAAAGCAAGTTGTGTCTCGTGTGTTTGGGGTCAGAGAGAGGCCCTGGCATTGTGCCTAGATAGCCCAACTGCGTGGGGGCCCTTGGGGTGGTATCACTCTTGTGAGAAATTTGATGTGGTACAAGGATTTGGACAGCTGGGTCTGAAGGAAGGTGGGAATGGAGAGTCCTATAAATGGAGTGATCTGATCCTGATTCTTCTGTGTTTCCAGGAGAGGTTGAAAGAGGAGTTGTTTCAGTATAATGCCTAGCTCAGTAAGTTGGACGGGGCTGAACAGTGTGTCCTCCGAGGGACTCTTGTCGCATTTCTTCCAGTACTCTTTAAATGATCAAGGAGTCTGTCAGCACTGCCAGTTGCTGAGGTGCTTTGACCATCTAGCCAAGTCCTGTCAGAGCTTTACTCACCCAAGTGTTAAGCTCCAGTCTCCCAGGTCTTTTTTTGACCTTGTATAGCACAACCCCTGCTTGCAGAGAGTGTGTAGATTCCACCTTTTTGCAGCTTTCCCTGTCTTGGGGCTTCTGAAGGGAATTTGTTCTATCTCTTACTAGTTTTCTTCTGGCTTGGGGTTCATTCTGGATAAGGACTGATGAAAGATTCTCCACAACAGAGTGCTACGCTTTCACTAATCCCAAATCTGTTGACCCAGAGAAAGATCAGTGGCAGCAAGCAAAGTCATCCCTAAGGGACCTGCATCTCTTTCTGCCACAAAGGGCAGCAAAGGCTTTTATTAGCTGTGATCGCTACACCAGGCATGGTTCTCCCTCACCATGTGATTTTTCTCACAGGAGGGAACAAGGACATGAACATTTTGAGGAAGCAGAAACAGCTGAAGACATTCTCAATAGGTAACTTCAGCATCTAGTGAGTACCTTTGGAGTAGCTGACAATCATACACACGATTGAGTGGCTCATACAAAATCCTGAACCACTGTCTACTCTTTGCAAGGTCCTGTGCACAGTGCAGTAAGGATACAGAGCCTGCAAAAGAGTGGAGATAATTCATAAACCCCAGATCTATCTTTCAAACTTGCTTTTCTCTTCAATCTCTCTGAACCTCCAGGGAATTGTGTTGAGGCTCCTTGCATGGTATGATGTTTCTTTCTCTAACTGTAGTGAGAAACTATTGCTTTAAGGTTTAAAAAATACCACAATGCTGGAATGAGGGGAGACACATGGAAACAAGTGGGAGATCCATTTAAAAGGGATAATAGAAAGTGCTTTTTTACATGGCAGGGAATTTGCTGCCACGGAAAAGAGGGAGGCAGGTGTAATATCAGTACGTTCAAAGGAGTTAGAGAAGGTAAGGAAGGATGTGTGCTCTACTATGCCCAGTCAGTGACTGTGGATGCTAGGAGGAATGTGAGGTGAATGGACTGCTAGTGGCCAAGCTTGTGTGCTCCCCCTGAGGATTGTCTTTTCCTGCAGCTGCTGAAGCACTGTTAGCTGGAGGAGATGCCCCATCCTGCTGTCACAGCAGACCATTTCCTATAGTCCTATGTTCTTGGTGTAGCTGCTGGGAGTTGTCTATGCAATTGAATTTCCTCACTCTTTAGTGGTCTTTTGTCATCCCTACTGCTGCTGAAGATGAGTTTTACATTGCTTTGCAAAGAAGTTCACTTCTCACGCTTGGCTGATGGTGGCATGCATTTATTGAAACTATGGACGTGTTTCTGGTCACTCTTGTCCTACACCAGAATAATTTCATCCACCCTTTCACATGGGCAGTCTGTGCCAAAGTCCTTTGTTATGGTGACCATCATCCCCCTGTAGTGCAGACACTGTTACATAGTCCATATATTAGTCTACCATGGGAGTCACTGTAGGGCAGCCATTTTGCATCCTACTGTTCCTTCTAAACTGTAGGAAAAGTTGATGACCTCCAACCAAATAAACCATCCTAGTGACAGAGTGCATCTACTACACCCTGACTTTGCTGTCCTTGTAGAGTTTTTCTCTCCTCCTGACTCTGTCTACATTCATGCTTTTGTTTGGAGTGACAGAGCAGTCTGGAAGCGAATCCAGTGGTGAGCTCCACTTACCATGTGTTGGCTTGGACAGCAGAGCAGTTTTGGTGTGTGCTAGCTAGATACCTTTGGAACACTAACCAAGGTGATACTCTCCAGGGACACAACAAATGTGCTCCCACCTGGACAGGGACATGGGGGACTGAACCAGTGATGGCTCCCTAGACTAACTTCCAGTCAAAAATGTGGACAAGTTTGGTCCAAATGACTTTGGAGACCAGACTAAATCCAGGCTGAAAGTAAACACTTGAGTGGTGTATGTTGTGCTTGTGGGGACCTCAGTTTGGATCTGCTCCTTTTATACTGAATGGCTTGTTAATGTAAACAGACCCTCTTCCAATTAATGGCCTTTGTTTTTATGCTGTATTCCTTTAAGATCAATAAAGTGTATGAACATTAATAGCTTCATTTCACTAAGCCAAGTTCTGAAAATCTGGCTTTTGTTCTTTTTAAAGAAGTTGGAGTTGAAAATCCTGAGAACTAAGATTATCATGACAATACTGAAGGATAAAACCATACAATTTGGACTCTGACCTCATGTTGTAATGGTTTTGTAATCAAGTTAAATGTTTTCTCCCAAAAAAAAAGGTTTAAGTCTTCTGTGGTCAAGGGCAGGAAGCTGAAAAAATCACAACCTGTCGAAAAACATGTTCCCTATGTCTCCTTGCACTCTGTGAGCCTTGTGTCTTTAGAAATGAGATTTTCATGAGGGGGAGGGGAAGTATGAGGTGCAGGGAGTAGTAATCAATCTTAATCTCTGAAGTACTCATGCAGTAGGTGTTTAAGGATGTCATTAAACCCATTCTTACTCAGTGAAGCATTTCAGAGCATGCTTTGGGTCCTTCGTGGTTGGGGTGAATTAAGCACACGCTCAGGAATGCCAGTGGATCAAGATCTCTCAGCTTGCCTTTGCAAGTATCCCATGTCTGTTTCTTCAGACTGTCCCAGTGACTTCTCCTGGTTGATGTTGGAAGCACTCCCTGCTCTCCCTTAAAAGCCAGACCCTGTATTGTGAGACTTGATTCAAACTGTTAATCTCAATTTAGGAGAAGCAGTATCCTGAGACAGTGCTTTAGGCAGTAATAGAAAGAAGTGCTTTGAAAGGAAGAGATGCATTTGTTATTTATTGAATTTGAGGAGACTGAGCTAAAACCCCTTGGAGATAAACAGAAGTGAACGTGCTTGTGCTCAGTATCAACAGCAGGACTTTGTGAAGTCCTTGGAGTGACACTCAGGAAGCAATAGAATAACCCTTTCCACCTTAACTCCCTTCTCTTGGATGTCAAGGTGGACCTTGGAGAATGATGCAGGCGGAGAGGGCCAGGCACAGGCACCAACCCTGTAGGGACTGGAGCACCACATATTCATGTACCTGGCTGACCTTGAATCCCAGTTTTGGACAGAGGAATCAGCAAAACAGTGGGATCTCTGGGCTACCCAGAGTTGGAGAACAGGAAGAATAGTGAGGGTGACTTTGCCTGGCTTCAAGAAAAGCCGCAGTTTGACTGAGCAAACAGTGGAGGCAGGGGAAGGGTTAAAAGGTTGTCTTCTTTTCCCAGACACATTATTTACAGTGGGTTGTTTTGGAAGGGCTCACTGTAAGAGGAGACGTTCCCAGTGTTTCTTCAGGTTAGACTTATATCACATTACAGTTTTCTTTCCTGGACTCTTGACTGACATGGTTTCCTGAAGTTGCTCTTCTCTTGGGAAGGTGAATTCAGGAAAGAGTAGGAGTTTGCTAGAAAACCAGAACCTTGGAAGGCAAAATCATGGTGATGGCCTTTTCTTCCTAGATACAAGGTCAGTCCTCAATGCTGCATCATACTCTGGATCTCCCAGAGCAGGGCAAGGACTGGGAAAGGAGTGGGAGAGGAAATCTATCAGGTTTGATAAGACATCAGTCTGTAAATCCTGTTGGAGCAGCTCGCAAAGGCCATAGGGCCAACCCCAGGAGCAGCACCCGACTGCGTCATGGGAGCAGCCATCTCACACGGGTGTGAGGTCAAGGGCACTGCTGCTTATTGACGTGGATATCCAAATCTCTGGTATTGCCTAAGCCACCTTCATGCCTCCAGGCCACAGCAGACAGCATATTCATCCTGGTAAGTGTTTCCTTTACTGCTTTTTTCTTCTTCTTAATGAAATAAATTGTGGCTTGGCATTAAAGCACAAGCGCTGAGTGAAACTGATGTTCTGGCTTGTTTCTCCTGTCAGACACCTTATGATAGTGTTTNACGTGGATATCCAAATCTCTGGTATTGCCTAAGCCACCTTCATGCCTCCAGGCCACAGCAGACAGCATATTCATCCTGGTAAGTGTTTCCTTTACTGCTTTTTTCTTCTTAATGAAATAAATTGTGGCTTGGCATTAAAGCACAAGCGCTGAGTGAAACTGATGTTCTGGCTTGTTTCTCCTGTCAGACACCTTATGATAGTGTTTTCCTTGATGTTCAGTTGCTTGGAAGAAAAAAAAACTAATCCCTTCTCATCTGCAACATATCCATTTGTTACAGGTGTCTTCTGAGTGCCTTGTGTGGAACAACACATCAGGCTAACACACCACTCTCTTCAGCACTGCCAGGACACCCCAAAGCAACCCTGTTTTCTACACAATCCACAGCTACCCCAGGATACTTTTCTGACAGGGCTATTGGGACTGGGAGGTTTGGATCTGATTCATTTCACCTGAATCCCATCAGTACTTGTGGTGAAGATGGTCCTGCAGGGGGAAGAGGAAGCCCTCCCAGAAATGTTTATTATTCCTGTTAAATGACAAGCTCCCCTTCCTTCCCCACCACAGAGATAGTGATCTCTGCTGTGGTCCCTGTTGCTTTATTTTTCCTGTGTTGATCTTGCTGCCTTTGGAGGATGGTTTTAACCCTGAGAGAGGCTTTTATTGCTCATCCATTGACTTCTGATTCAGAGCATGTGTCTTCCCCGGGCCTGTTGCAGATGCCCATCACCCTGGGCAGGTTGCTTGGGCTCATGTACATGGGACATGGGCACTCTGAGCCTTCCTCCCTTCCCTCTACTTTGCCACTAAAGTGGGATGGTTTAATTTTTGTCCTCTGTCCTGCTGACTCTCATCTGAAGTCATCCAGCTGTGGGGATATTCCTCATGACTTCAGAGCGCAGCAGGTCTGTCTTTGGTCTAAGAAAGTTTTGTGGGTCCATTACAAAAATATCAAATGAGCAATAAATGTCATATTTGCCAAAAGAAGGTAAGTGGAAAGATGAGTTTTCTTTCTGTTGTGTTTCTCCCATTTATTAATTTCTCAAAACAAATGTCAGGATAGGGACAGGAAACACAGCAAAAGAAGTGAAAATACTACCTCACCATCACTGCTATATAGCAGAGAGGCAATGCTTTTGTAGGAGGGAAGGAAACAAAAGGTCCTTTGTCTTGCCAAAGGATCCTCACTGATATTAATCTAAACCCCCCAATAATTTACAATTAGGAGGAGTAGCAAAATGGATAAATGGGAGCTGTGAATCTGGGCAAAATATAGCTGCTCCATGTGCTAGAAACTGATTCCTCTGGCTACTCTAGTTCCTGTTGATTGATTCTGAGACCATTTTCTTGGTGGTCAGGTCTGCTTTCAGAAACCACTTATGGTGCACTGATGAAAAGGCCAGTTTTGTGGGTAAACATCCTAATAAGCAGGCTTTGACAGATGGTTTGTTGCTCAAGCCCCACATAACCCTACATCTGGTGTCAGTGTCTCCCACAGATGTTTCCCAGGAGAACTTCCCCACAGTGTGCTCAGGAGCTCTCAGCTTTCATAGCACGTCTGGCTTCATCCCAAGGAGGAGCTTTGGCGCTTGCTCGGCACATTGCAGGTATTTCTTTGGGAAAAACACAGCCTTCTGGAAACACTTTTCTCATAGCTTAGAAAAAATTAGACTCCCAGTAGAGCCTGTTGGTGACTGGACAGGATAAGCAAAGGTGCCTGTGCACAGCAGCTGCTGCTGCTATCTTTTGGTCCACAAGCAGTATGAAATGTCCAACGTTAAATGAAGTAGAACAAGAAACCTCTTATATCCTTTAAGTATCCTCTGATCCCTTTTGTTTTGTTACTGCCTCATCTCAATCTTTCCAAAACCTGTCCCCCATACTTTCTAGCAAACCGCAGAAAATAGGTCATTTTGGCAGTGATTTTTCCAGTTGAATCTCTTCCTTTACCCCCATCTCCTTTGTGAGTCTGATGAAGTGGTCTGAGCCCTGAGGTCAGGTCTTCTATTCATTTGCTATATCAGGTGTGTCATCCTCAGGCAGTCCAAGTACTTCCATTAGAAGCTGATGGAAAAATGACTGAGATACTACCTCATTCTCCTCCCCTGGGGAGCTCACAGGACTGTAAAATAGTTTGTATCATCTGCCTTCCAGACCAGGCAATTTAGATTTGACTGGTCTGTGTATCCCCACAGTGTTTGTGGGGGGCTGTACAGGATACAGAACTCCCTGCCTCCTACCTGAGGGCAGCTGAAACAGTAATGCTGTGGAGAGGCTGCAGCTGAGAGGGAAGTGGCTACAGCTGTCCTCTGAGGGTGTCTGCTAGGAATGGGTTAAAAAAGGTGACTCTTCTGGGAAGAAGTTTTGTTTTCATGAAATTAGTCTGAATTTCCTCTGAAGTGGGAAAAAACACAACTGTGTAGAAGAAATTCTGCAAAAGGGAACAGTGCAGCAGCTTGCACTGTGTGTTGTCTCAAGATCTGATCTGTGGAACACTGAGCTTCTCCGCTGGGTTCCATGGACTCACTATCTGTGGATGCTCTTGTGTTAAACATCTGGGACACCCCATACTGAGAAGTGTGGGAGCAGTGAAATCCCCTCTTGCAAAGCAGCCTATCTGGCAGCAGGCTGCCCCAGGGCCCTGGAAACCTGAATGGTGGAGGAACCAGATGGGTGACCAGGCAGGAAACTCAGCAGGTTTCTGATGTTTGGAGCCCTGCGTGAGTTTCATGGGAACCTGGGCAAAATTGACTCACCTTGTTGAGATTTTGCTGAATTGGTGAATTCCTCTGAAATGCTGTTTTGCCTGAAACCTTCTGAGCAGGTGCAATATCTTCAGCTATCTTTTGAAGGCAGAGACACCGCGTTCTTCTTGCTCTTTGCAGCATGGGTCTTCTGGGAGTCAAGGAAGCACACTCCTCTTTGCTATTGAGCCTTCTGCCAGCATTCACACTCTTGAAGTGGTGTCAAGGAGGAAAGATACAGGAACTTGGCAGTGATGAGTGGAGGATGCTGGCAGGTTATTCTGATCCTTAGAAAATCATTGTGCTCTCCTTATTACACTACACCTCATCCACCTCCTCTGTCTTGTCCTATAGACTATAAATTCTCCATATTAAATTAATTCCCCAAGTTCTCTGTTTGTTTTCACACCCTCTAGCTGAGTTTCCTAGGTGCTACCCTAATATAAACAGTAATAAAGACTGCTCTGTCCTGCTGCAAACCACTTCTGAGGATGTTCTCTCTAATTCTCTTCCTTGTTTAGCGTTGTATCATTAAAAGGCATGAGGTGGTTAATTGGAGGCTTACAGCTTTTGTGACTGATGCAAACCAGTGTGTGGGTAATTGCTTGCTGCAAACGCTCAGGTGAATGCTTTAAAGGAAGAGGGGGAGGACGCAGATGGCTGTGAGCAGAAGGTTCCCTACAAAAGGTCACAGGAAAAGGTTAGCGATAGGGTTGCCCTGAAGCTGGGAAAAAGAACCTAATACCTGGACAACTGGTGAAGAGCCTGACTAGACCCTGGCTTTGTTCCCTAAAGGGGGCTGCCGCTTCGTGGAGCCTCGTACATCAAAGCTCTCATAACAAAACACGGCAGAGATCCGTATCACCCAGCCTGTGGCACTGACGGGAAATGGATTGGTTGACAAGTCGGAGGCCCTTTCTGGGCAGATGGCTGGGTAGGAGTTACTGGCTGCTTGCAAAATCTCGGAAGGAGCCTTTAATCTGCGTGTGATACTGTATGTTTTAGCGAGCATCTAGATGTTTATCTCAGCTGCATTAGTCACTAGGAGAGTCTGCTCTCAACCTTTTCTCTCCTGCACCTTAGCTGCAGGCTTCTTCCCCCAGTTTTTGGACAAGATGTGAGCTGAACGCTGTAGGATTTATTGGGCTTTTTGTACAGGGAAATATATCAGGGACAGGTTTTCTTCGTAATGATCTGCAGAGCATATATAGTGCTGTGACTTTGCATGTGCTGTGGAAGACTCTCAGAGCCTTGCTGGGGGAGCCAGTGGTCTGAAAAGTCTTATCATGCTCGTAAACAAATAGCTCTGTCTTGAAACCCATTAGAATAACAACTACAAAGCTTCGCTTCTCCTAACTCGATGTTAAATGCCTTGCAGTGCCAAAGGTAAACAGGATCAATCAACCATCCTCCCAGGGACTGTCTAATGGCAGTCCATGAATCAAGCATGGCTTTTGAGGCCATTTTTATCTGCCTTGTGGAGTAAAAGTTGACCAAATGGGGGTTTTGCTTTGCATGTGCAGTCGGAAAAGTGCAAGGTTGGGTCTGGCAGGGTGTGTTAATTAGGTGGAGCCAGTGTAAATATATCTGTTATGATGAGGTCTGCAAAGGGACCAGGCCTGAGCATGCAGGCTCTGGCCATCTTCGCTCTTCTACAAAGCCAATGTCGCCATAGTGCATCTTCTGGCTTGGCCAAACATCAGCTTGTTGCTGCTGTTACTTCTGTGCTTTTGTACCTGTGGTGGATTGTTTGTCTGCTTTTGCCTATGCCAAAAAAGAGCTCAGTTCAGCGGGGAACCAAACTCCCAGCAATGCCTGAAGAATACAGATGATTTAATAGTCTGAAGTTTTGCTAATCCAGACAGTAACATGAGCTCAGGGTGTTCAACTGAGATCCCACTATAACTTTGCACACCAACCAGTGAGATTTAGAGCCTACCGGGTCATGGGCTGTGTATGCAATTAAAAAGCTCCTTTCCCCACGGAGTTCACAATGCAGAGACAAAATATTATCCTCCCAATTAGTTTATTGCAGCAGACTGGGGCACAAAAGTCAGATTATCCGAGGGCAAGCTAAGACCATTCATGTGCCATTGAACTTGGAAAAGGCATTTTTCACGACATCTGGTTTCAATCAATTTGTCATCAATTCAGAGTGCCAGACTCATTTTCTGGGACCATTAAAGTACACAGCACTGACACGGGGTTGCAGTTGTAATCTAAACACGGGTATCCAAAGTAGGAGTCCTGCTACCTCTCTCTGGTGATTGTCTAGAGGAAGAGAATCTGGCAGCCAGACTCTCTCTAGTGCAGCTCCTTTTCCATTAGAGAAAGCCTCAGGCTGGACCATCACCTTCAGTCATGCCATACACAGCTTGATCATATGTGTGGTGTCTGGACAGACCTTAGCGGGTACCCAGTCTCTCTGTGTTGGGGATGAGATGCATGCCAAGCATTATGAAGTCTTTGCAAAGCCTGTCTCCTTTTTGAAGAAGGTTCCTTCCCCAGCCTACCTCTGCATTTTGCTTTCAGCACTCCAACCACTGTCTTGTGCAAGCAGCCCGTTGTGGCTGTGATTCTGCCAATGCGGGAACGCGCTGAGAGGAGCCGTGTTCATTCAAATGTGAGCAGCCACAGCTCATGCTTTTACAGCATATATTCAGTGAAGCAATGCCTTTATCTGCAATACTTAGGCTTTATCTAATATCTTTTCAGTCTAAAGCTTTTTTTGAAACGCAGATTAAGTAATAACAACGTAGGATAATTGAGTGCATTTTTTCACAGTGACATAATGATACTTATCTATGGCTACTGAAAAGCAAGGATAATATACTATGTGAGTGCTGCATTATCTTGCTTCTGAAACAGACCAAGTTTGGCATTAGGGCTTAAGTAATTGAAATACGGCTCCTTGTACCAAAGCCTGTTTGTTTATAATAAAGCCTAATATGTCTTTCTAATGGACGTTGCAATGTCAGAAGCACTGACATGACTGCTGACTCTGTGACCTGTGAGGCTGGTAGGGTATTGAGTGTGGAGATCATCCCATGTAAGAACTACATCTGATGTGTCTCATGTTCTGTGAGAGCAAATCCCATCTTCTCCCTAGAGGAGACTTGACCTTGGGGATCAGTGTTTGTAACGTGTGTTAATTTTTGGGATGTCAGCTGAGATCCAATTCTGAGCATCCTCTGCTGGGCATGGTCATCGCTCTTGTGGGTAAATAGTTATAACACTGTGATGAGCAGACCTTACAAACCCACTGGGTGATTTTATTTGCATAGGAGGCCTGGTGGAATAAAATATCAGGCAGTCATGGCAAAGCAGGCTGGACTCCGTTTGAATCCTACTGAGTGAAGAGGAGAACATAAAATAACATCCCCCCCTCCAGACCCTCAGACACACAGGTCACTTCCATAGCAAAACAGCCTGTGCATCTTCCAGAAAACCTGGAGAATCAACAGGAAAGCACTTAGATTTAAATTGACTTACTTACAAAGCGGTATTTTAGTCCCTCTTGCATTTGTTCAGGCAGAACGTGATGGTGTGTCTCTGGATAATTTTCCACCTGCCTGTTTTGAATATCAGATGGAAGCATTTAGCTGGTGAACTGGAATGGTGCCAAATGTTGCAGGAGCCATTTCTCTTGAGTTCTGCTGTTTTTGTAACTACTTAGAATTATCCAAGCATGGTCCCGGCTGGCACAGGGTAAATGCTGAGCAACACAACATGAGTTGACTCTTCATATGTCAACACAATTCCATAGTTAATGTCAAGGACTGAGCTACTAGGCTTTATTTAACTGTAATTCTCAGCTTCTCAAAGGGCCAGAAGGGTATTTAATGTTATATGAACCTGCAGAATACACTGGCCCATCAGCAAAGTAATTTCGGAAACTGAAATAAATCATTCTCACCATTTTCTTGCTGGATTTCTGTGCAGTGTACCCCAGTGTGCATGACAACCGTATTGCTGAACATGACTGAAAGCTTCTTATTCTCTTAAGCATCCTCTAATACGGTGGAAATGGAAGTGAATTCAGGCAGGTGATGTGGTGCTTTGAAGTTACTGAACTTATTGTTTATCTCTGTCTGTGTATATATATATGTATATATTTGCACATTGGATAGCTGGAATAATGATGTTAGGACTCTTTCTTGGCTCACCTTATTTGTTCCTTGTGCTGTCTGATTGGTGTTAATCTTGAGGAAGGAGGTAGTGGTGCTGGAAACTGCTTTCCCTCATGGATAATGAGAATGGGCAACCCCATTCTCACATGTGGTAGGTATCTTCATAATGCAAGAATTTGTTAGCTTAAAGCTTCTCTCTAAATGGGTGACAACTCTTCTCTGATAAGCTGTGGCTGCCCTGCAAGTGAGACCTCAGACACCAAATAAACAGTGCTGGCATCAGATAATTCTGTTTAGAATGCTGTGGCCTTAGAAGTACCCTATCTTTTGAAATGCAATGTTTTTTTCATGGGTTGTTTACATCTTCCTTCAGTGACTTCGTGTCATCTCGTAGTTCTTCAGTGTCTACAAAAGCTTAAACCACTGATCCTAGAAAGCATTTACAGGATTTCGTTTCATTTTCTAGGGCTTTTGGGGAATGATTTATCCATAATTCTCCCTCCTGCTCCTAAAAAGGCTGCTGAAGTGCTGGTGGGCAAAACAGAGCTTGCAATCATTAGAGATGTAGCATTTTTGGAAAAGGCTTCACTTGGTGGTGTGCTCCAAGGGTGAATGTTGTGGGTGATGAGATAGCATTGGGAAATGACACAGATGTTCATGTGCTCAAAGTGTAAAACCTTGGGTCTGCTGGCCTCAAAGCATTATGGAGATTTCTGCTTACTCCTTTTAAAGTGTAAGGTGCAAACTGCCACTGAAAAGATCAGGGTGTTCTACAATTTGAGGGAAGACCTGTTATTTGGACTGGAATCCTCTAATGCTGAGGAAGCTGTGAGCAAACTATGCTGAAGCTGGCTGTGTGAAATCACATAGTACATCAAGTGTAGAAGAGGAAGCACCAAAAAGCAGAGAGTTTTGAAACTGTTTATCTAAGTTTCTTCATGGCCCCTCTTATCTCAGCATCACAGCACCTCCCAGATGGCAATATGTTTTGTCTCCTTGCCAACACGCTCACAGGGTTCCTATCCCTATTTTACAGTTAGGAGACCCAAGTGCAGACGCTGAGTGATATGCCCAGTGGCACTTGGGGTTTCTGTGGCAGATCAAGGAATGAAGCACAACTTTCCCATGCCCCAGGCTAATTCCTTAACCCCGTGGGATCCTCCTGGAAATGAGCAGAATGGTTTAGCAAAGCAGCAGCATGTGGAAGTAATGCTCAAGTGCAGTATGGGGGGGAGGGGGACGCATCCTGGACTCTAAAATTGTAAGGATTGGCAACTAAGTCTTGGTCTTTCAGAGTGAGTTGGTGTTGTGCAGTGGAGAGCTGAAGTTGGCTTCAGAAGGAGTAGAATACAGCTTCATCAGTTTATTAGTGTGGATATAGGATGGTGCTGGCCAGGCTGGGCCACTTCAGGGGCTGAAATGAGCTGTTCTACCTAACGCTGGGTGTGTGGCTCTTGCTGTGCATGCAGAGCAGCTGGGATTTCAGGCTCTCATCACTTGGGCCAGAGCTGCCTTTCCCTGGCTGTTGGCAGGTCAGTGGATTCTCCAGTGCTGTTTGCCCTTGCAAAGGCCCCATCCCAGGAAGTTGTTCTGCAAAAGCTTGCTCCAAGGATGCATCTGGCTGTTTCAGCTTTCAAGCTGCCAGTTGCCCATGAGTTACTCTGAGCTCTTAATCCATTATTAACCACCTTTCCATCTCTTGATCCCCGTTTTTCCCTTTCCTACAGCTACAGAACACCTTAATCTTAAGAAAATGTTTTAGAATCACAAAATGTTGGTGTAGGAGAATGGATAATACAGGGAGAGAGTGAATATTTAGTGGGTACAGGTTATTACCTAATAACTACCTGCTTCATCCATTGATAATGTTTGAACTATTCAAAATTGCAGCACCTAATAAATGCTACTAAATAGTGCCGTGCCCATACCTTAATTGCAATAATCCATCAGGGAACATGTTTCAAAATGTCAACATTTCTCAGCAGTTAGCTGGAAAACTAGTTCTTAGCATGAGTGTTGGGATAGTCTGGTGTTTCAGACACTCACTACTGGGTATGTTAGATGCTGATTCTGAAATGGTGATTGGACTTTCTTGCTCTGCACTAAACCAGTGTCCAAAGCCCCTTTTAGGAGGCCAGAATAATAATGTATAAACAGGCAGCCAGCCTCAGCCTGAAGCCTACAGCTTTGGTTAGAAGTGTGAGTGACACTGAAGGATGAAAGGAAGGTGAAGACAAGCACAGGAGGCAGCAATCTCTGTTGGCTGCATGCCTGCTCCTCACTACTGTTCACAGTGGTTTCGCTGAACAGGCGAACTGGTGCGCTGTCAGTTGGGCATGCTGTCAGCTCCTCAAAACCTTGGTTTCTGAGCCCTTGCTCTCCTATGCACACTCAGCAAGTCTCCAGTATGAGCAAAAAAAAAATCATTGTCACTATAAGGCAAGCAGCGCATCATGAAGTCCTCATCTAAGAAGATCCTAGATGAGTGTCTCATTTGCATGTCTAACAAAGCCTTGGGTAATCACCAAGAGGACGCTGGACTCAGTTGAAAGACTTGGACGATAGCACTCGGTGTTTGGAAAGAGGCATCTGTGTAGGGTGATTCCTTGATCCGCCTCAGATTTGAGTTTGGGCACTCATCTTGCAAAAGGATGTTGCAGCAGCTTCACAACATATCTGGAAATTCCAGATTTTTGTGGAAGGCAATGGCTTGGGAGCTGGGAGGTCTGGGACACCCTACAGCCTGTTTTCTCAAGCGCTCTTCTGCAGCAAAAGCAGTATCAGGAGTACAAGGTCTTCCCCAGGCAGGAGCAGAGGGGAGGAATAACCGGGGGCTGCTCGCACAACAGAGCTCACCAAGGGAGATCCCAAGTCCAGATCTGGCTGGTTGCTGCAACTTTGTTATGACATTATGCAAAGTCCTTTGAAGATTTCCTCTTGGCAGGGCCTGCCACATCATCACAGAGGTAAAGCAGGGAACGGTCTAAATCTCGTTAGGGATTGTGAAGCAGTCAGAACACTGGCTGCAAAATTATCCTATTGGCTGTATGGTGAGTGGTGAGCAGAGGACTTGAACCGGCTGGCTCTGGCCTTGAGATGCAAATTGAAGTAAGCAAAGAAGGTGGGTTAAGATGTCTGGAGAATGGGGAGATGATCAAAGTGCAGTCCCTATACAGTAAGGCCCCTTTTTCTGAAGTTCCACAAACCCTTTTCCACCTGAAGCACAATCATCTCTGTTTCCTCCCAGTCCTCTTTTTTCTTTTTTTTATCTCATGAGTCACAGCCGTGGTTTTACTTTTACCCATGTTGCAGGTAACGCATGATGTTATCTCAAGGTGACTGCCCACATCTGGGTCTGGTCATGTTCTGACTGTGGAGGTGACAGTGCCATGGCCAGAAAAATCTCTGGGCTTAATTTCCTGAAAGTCCCCCTCACTTGGGAGTGTCACATCCTCCGGGATGATCAGTGGTTCCCAGCACAGAAGTCCTTAGATCTACAGGGACATGTTTCACACCTCAGGCCATCTAACTCCCCACCATATGCTTGTGCTTACCTTTCCTGATAAAATACATTCCCAATTTCTCTGTCTGTGCTTGTTCCCTTTCTGATTAATGAACTCTGAAGAAAGCCGATGGGAGTAATCCCATGGGTGGCTGAAAATATTGCACCATGCCTCTTTTTAATGTTGATTTACATCTCTGCAGAACAGGTAGTATTCAGAAACTGCAACGTGCCTTCTTCAGCATCCCAGGTCTTTCAAAATAAAATTGAAGGACTGAAATGTTTTGGGCAACTCTTCATTTGTAAACACCATGGCTTGTGTTTTCTTTCTTCCATCCACTAAAATATTAACTAAACTATTAACATTTTCTGTAGAAGGACCTCCCTCTGCAAGGTTTTTCCAGACAATGTCATGTTGTGCTGAGAGTCCATATCTTGCTGTTTGTGCTGAGCCATTCTTCTCCTCACAGACTAAAAAGCCTTCCGTGGAGCAGAGAGATGATGACTGTGCTGGGAATCTCCCCTTTTCGCAGATAAAATCCTGTTCTTTCATCACTTCACAGGGAGATTTCAGAGGGATTATTCTGACTCAGGCTATGACCTCCCGGCATCCTCTGGGGAATCCTCTATTTCCATTATGGGTAGAACTGGTCATTTTTAGCAGGGATGATTTGAAGCAGGCATTGAATCCTCCTCCCTCCAGAACCAGCTTTAATAAATAGCATGGTACAAACACAAATTGCTCAGTGCTTGTTGAAAGCCAACTGAACAAATGCCTTTAAAAAGCCAAGCCTGAGCTATGGGTTTTCGTTGTGCTGTAGCTCCTGGTGGTCCCATTGTGTGGGGTTGTGAGTTTAGCTGAGAGTGAACGTTGTTTCATTATGAGGTATCTTGCCTGGGAGACACTTCAAAATCATTAAAGCTGACAATTTACCCTGCTGATTACACTAGCTGAGCAGCCGGCGTGTGTGTGCTTAGTGCCCCTCGCACAAGTGAAAGGCAGCCCTACTGCATAGCAGAGGCACCTCTCCCTCTCCCACTCTCCCCAGGCAGGAAAGGATTTCATTATTGAATTTTTTTCACATGTAGTCCATGTTTTCTCTCTTCCTGAAGCACGTAGCTTAGAGGGAAATTGCCATAGCCCTGGCAGTTCGGGACCATTACAATTATTGTCGTGCAATTGTAGAACATTATGTTCTTTTAGTAATCAAACCATAGGTTGCTTTTTGCTACTGTCGCCTGAGAATAATCATAGGTCGGCATTTCAATGGTACAAATTTGGTTCTGGGTTGGTGCCTCATCCTGAGCTACTGCTGATTCTGTGGATTTGCTGCATATGCACCGCAGGGGTGTAATAGATGGCCCTTTGTGGCAGTGCTCTGTTGTGCCAGGTGCTCTGCTTTCAACAAGAGTGGTTTTTTGTGTGTGGCTTTTTTTTTTTTTTTTTTTTTTTTTTCAGAAGAATTACTAAATTAGCTTATAACCTGTAATTGGTATTAATTCCTTTGAATGCTCTTGAGTGAGTTATAGCTGATTACTGTTGTCTGACCCTAGTTAAGTCCATTTCTAGAAAACGCTTTGTGTGACTTTGTGTGTAGTGCTGAAAGGAATGCAGCTTTCCCCTAATTACATACTGGTAATACAAGAGGAGACATTTCTAGTTCTGCTTCTGAAAGTATTTCCTTTGAGCAGTGATGAGCCAGTGATAGCAGTAACCTCTGAAACCGTTTTGAAAAGGAGGAGCTGATACAGTTTCATCACTCGAAGCCTTGCATAGATTGTAGCAGCAATTGAGCCATCAGTAAGTCACTGGGGATAATATCTTTAAACTGCACTGTATTTTAATAAGATTAAATTGATTCAGGTCTTTGCCAGCCTTTTCAAAGCCAGTGCTCTGTGGTGGTCAGTAGCTCAGCCGTCTCTGCATCGGGAAGCAAAGAACTGAAGATTCATGTGTTTAAACAGAGGAACCTCCCCCGAACATGTTTATGTGCAGAGTATTGCCCTAGATGTATACAAAAATTACCCCTGTATAAGCAAGTCACATTTCCTCATCAGCTAAGCCTATCTGAGATTTCTACAGCCTTTGTTCTCAGGTCTTTAATTTTATTTAGATCTCCTGTCAGGAGCGTGAAGGCATTTCTTACTGTAGGTGCTGAGAATACAATGAATTCCTTACAGAAGGGAGTTCAATTGTCAATACCATTTATTACGGTATTAGTTAAGGAGCTGTGAATAAATCAAAAGGATTAACATTATCTCTCGGGTAGAATAGAGGAATGGAACGTTATATTGCTCATGTATCATTGATGAACAATATTTTTCCAACCTTTCATTTGTAGAAATGAAAATGCGATTCCATGAAGTGGGTTCTTTCCTGTGAGTTTGAACTGGTAACCCAATTTTTACCATTTAATCTTTAAAAACTGTGTTTAAATCACCATTATATTTTCTTACAGGTAAATATTAATTTATTTTAATGTATTTAGGATGCTATGTCAATGCATTTAACACTTCTTGAGCTGAGCGTTTCATTCATGAATTATTCTCTCCAAAGCAATCAAAAGGAAAAGAATATATGTGAATTTACTGCTGTTCTTGAGCTGTGTTATAAAGATAATCCTTTGTTAGCTCTGCACGAAAGGCATTTGTGTGGACATTTACTGAGCCCCAGCTGACCTGTGGCAACAGCTACTCATTAGAGAGCAGCACCATCACTGCATGTGCAGAGCCACAATGCAGCCAGTGGTGAATATATTATTATAGCATAACCCCCCTGGTTTAGCCGATCAAAGAGGTTAGGAGATGACTTTGATTGTGGTTTTGGAGTACCTGTGTATGGACAGAATTTCTAATAGGAGGTGATGCTTCATTCTAGCAGAAAAGGTTACAATGGAAACGAGAGTCAGTTTAATTAGAGCTGGAGGACTTGGAGCAAGGAAGGCAGCTCACCTTGGAAGAGTGATTCAAGGACAGGTTGGATTTTCCGTCTTCTAAGTCTTTATGTTGAGTCTGCATATTTCCCTGAGGATGGGCCATAGCTCAGTCAGGAGTTATGGGCTTGAGGCAGAAACTGTATTATGTGTTGTGCAGAAGGTCAGGTGAAAGAGTTGTTAAGGTCTCCCTGGGCCCTTAAAGTCTATGAATTCCAGTGAGAATTATTGCAAGTTCACCATAGCTGGGCTTGAGCTAGGTGCAAACATTAATTGCCAGATAGTGCATGACTAAGATAGCTTATAAATGAAAAAGTGAGATAGTACTGTTGCCCTATGGATCATTTAGAATGTGGCATATGATGCTGAAGCCTTATTTTCCAGTCTGTATCAGGTTATAGCATGGCTTTGGGCTTAAGCCGTGGCGGGACTCAAAAGATCCTGGTGCTGTGACAGGCTTTCTATTTGATCTGGGCTAAGCTTTTCACCTTTGCTTCACCTGGGTATTTATTTTCCCAGTATCCAACAATGAATGTTGCAGCAGGTAACTAACTGGCTATAGACCACAGCTCAAACCATTTCCAGCTTTTATATCTCCAAAGCTTCTGGAAGGCGATAAAAGTCCCTAGAAATGTATTTTCAGTCCTTCTGGTTTTGAGCAGCACAGATGCTGGGCAGTTTTTATTGAATCTGGCTTTAATTTGCTTAATCCCTATGGTACAATTCAGTGATACTTCAGTCCCTAAAAGAGTGACATGAATGGCACACAAAATGTGCTTATTTCTTTAAACTGCCATTTAAAAATAACTTCTTGTTAGGACCGTGTCCAAAAAACATAGGATTTAAAAATAACTCTTAGCTAATGAGAGCAGATTGGCAGTCGCAGTGCCATAGGTTAGATTTTGTGCGTGCCTGCCTCTCTGTGTGTGCACCCTTTCAATAATCAGCCCTGTCTTTCTGAGATGGCAGCAGAGACACGGTGCCCTTGGTCCTACATTGTTTTTCTCTGTGTCTTGGAAACTCCAAGGTCTCTAGAGTCATCTTTAAAAGCTGCCTCAATAATGGCTTTGAAAGCCTGCACCCCAGCAAAATCTCCCAAGGAGGGGCTCTGCTGTACCAAGTACGTCGCATCCATGGAGAAAGCTCTTCTCTGGCTGAATGTGTTGTGCTGTGCGTGGAAACAGGAAAGATGCCCTCAAAAGCCAGCCTTTCAAGTTACAGTACAGATGGAGCGAGGCTGAAAATGAATTTCAGCTTTCAAGTGACTTTATGCTGTCTCCTTGATTGACTTGCCTGTTTTAAGGCTGTAAATTGGGGGATTGCATGTAATGCATTCATGCCATCCTTGTCTGGAACGAAGCAGGAACATAATTTATGGGGATATTCTCCTCTCAGCCTTTGAGGAATTAGCTTCAATTAACTCTGTTGGGAATTGCATGTGTCGGGTGTCAGAAAGCCATCAAGTTTTCTTTAGAAATGCCGGCTGCTGTATGCGCCTCATTCTTTGCCTGTCTGAGGGGCTTTGGCAATGGATAAGGATTCAAAGCTTGGGAAATGCAGATCTAGGTGACCAAGTTTCACAGGGTTAATGCCACGCACAGATGATGGATGGGATTATAGTTGAATGCATTGCAGGTTGTTATAACTTATAGCCCTCCAGCACGGGTGAGAGAGGGTTTGGAGAGGGTGCAGTAGCTTGTGAACCCAGAGTGCTGAAAGAGCAAATGCACCAGAGGACACAGGCTATAAAATAAGATCTCTCTGGATAAATCTTTCTAACACCCATAAGAATCAGAATGGACATTGATTTCAGGTGGAGTGTGGCCAGTGCTTTTGGATCTGAGATCTTTAGGCTGTGTGTCTATGCTGCTGCCCAATTTGAAACCAGCCCTAGAGAAAATGGGGTTATAAATATGTGGGAGCAGGGTCCCAGTAGCTTGCACTGCTTGGGCACTGTGGCAGGTTCCACTGTGGTGTTGTGTCACTCCCAGGTCCTTCTCAGCCTTGGAAGGCTTTGCAGTGGGCAACTGGAGGGAGGTGGATGCTAAGTCAGACTTTTTTAGGACAAGGAAAAATGAATGACTTCAGAGAAAGAAGCCTTCTGGAAGAAGGACACTCAACCTCCTTGCTGCTTGCAAGATGAGAGCATGCCAGGGAGCATTTTTTCTTGTCAGGTGCTGCAAACTCAGACGGGAGAAGCTCACTGTCAGACTAAACCTGAGAGCTGGTGTCTCTTGCCTGTGCCGTACTGCTTGTCACCCTTGCCAAGACAAAAAGGATGCATGGCCTGCCAGAATTCATTAGGATGCTGTATCAAAATACAGCACAGGAGAGCCATGAGGTTCAAACAGTCTGAGCAATGCTCCTTGTGCCTCAGCTTGCCAGTGATGGCTCCATAATTCCCCTGTCAAGCATCATTTTAAATATGAGGAGTGGAGGGTGCTTATTTTCTCTATTAGCATAAATTCCTCAGCAATCTACTAATTTCTGTGCTAGCGGAGACAGAATCAGGCAAAGATATCTGGTGCTTCTTGAAAGCCAAAAATCCCCCCTCTGCCCCCATGCCCCTGATTATCACTTCATTATCTAGCAGCCACTCGCCAGATCAGACACTGAAGTCATTTTGTGGTGGGTGCTGGCAAACTGTTTCCCAGTGAAGCATTTATATCTAAACGGCTAATTCTCTATCCCCAGCTCATCCCAAAGATTAAAAGACCAACCAAGCTAGATCTGAGCAAATCCAAAGCAGGAATCCTAATCAGTTCTGTCGCTGAAAGTGCATTAGTATGGCACAAGAGAGAACGTGGCTTTCTTCCAGCAGATACAACAATCACGGCTCATTTGGGCGGGGAATTTTTCAGCTGCTGTGTATTGACACAAAGGAGTATTTAGCTTGATAATGCTTCCTGGCTGCTGCCACAACCTGAATATTAAGAACAAATTAAGGTGTAAGATTAAACTCTAGAAGTTGTTACCTGTTCACAGTGAGGTAGCAGTCGCTTCTTTAGCTTTTCTGCACCAAAATATTGTCTGTCAGCACTTGGGAGTTTAAAAATAAAATCAAGCTCCTACCTTATGCAGGAAACAATTGGGATCTTAAGTCTCCTGTAATATTTCTGCTACAGAATTTCTAATCTGCAATTAAATCTGTCATGGGCTGTAACATGACTGACTGCAATCCCCAAGAACTCTAGCTTGTCAGGGTGGTTTACTCACGCAGGCAGTTCAAAGTGGCACGGCAGCTCAGAGAAATTGAAAGCCAGCTCAAAGTTCATCACGGCCACAAAAATCCCGAGGCTAGAGGGGTTGACGGTGCTGTCAGTCGTGGGTATTGTCATGACTCGGGTCTCTGCTGCCTAGGCTGGGCAACCTCCAGGGTGGTCAGCATTGCAACAGGGGTGGCCAGTGTTGTGCACCATGACTGTGGTCACACTGTCAGTGAAGTCTGTGCTGTTGTGCAGGGGAAAGGAGGCAGCACTTGACCTAGTTCCCAAAGGGCAAGCTGCATTGAGGCTGAGCTATAAGTGAGTAAAATCTGCCTACACGTGCCCTTAACATCAGTATTGACAGACATAATTGCAGGGACATATGTGCCTGGGATGAAAGAGGTGTCTCTTGGGTTACAGACAGTGCTGGTGGTAAAGCTGGTGGAACATGGTACCTTCATAAATGATTTTAGTGCTAGATACAGTGTAGTCAAACCTGCAGTCACTCTGGAACTGGGAGGAACAGATTGAAACAAGCAACAGAGGAGATCAAGGCTTTCTTTGGAAATACTTAAGCTGAATAATGTGTCTAAAAATATCTTTCTCTTTAAGGAGATGGGGAAATGGGAAAAAGCACTGGGAGATTTGGCTGTAAGGTCATGCAAAGGATGAATTCTAGGAGATGGCAGCAAAGCTGCTGGGTGGTGGGCTGGATTGTACATGCAGATGTCCTGTGCTGTGGAGAACATGAGCTGCAAGTCCTCCTCTGCTGACTTTGTCTGATCCCATCCAGCGGGTCCGTGTCCCCTTCTTGGCACTCACCCATGGAGACACAGTGATGAGTGGCAGGAATTCAGAGAATAGCACCAGCAAAGTGCTGGAGCTGGAGAGGCTGATTTATGTGGCGATGCTGACAGGGAGCTATGTGCATAGCTTAGCTAAGCACCAGTCTTGACATTGGATGTGGAGCAGGAGAAAGATTAAGCAAGACTCTGCAGTCATTTGAAAGCCTGACGTGCTGGTGAGAAAGAAGGGATATTTTAGGTGGTGAGAGATGTAATAAAGAAAACAATGGAGTGTTAAAAAAAAAAAAAAGAAGTGTGATGAGGACATCTATTAAGGCATTAAATAGCTTTCTAAAGGGAATGAGTGGAGGAGCATAGTGTGAAATTTGGATACTACAGTACAAGTGTACTGTCAGGAATAGTCCCATGATGAGGATGGAAAGAAATGAGGAAGATTCCTCCCCTCTACTTTGAAGGAGTGCCTTGTTCCATCCTGTTCTACCCAGCAGTACCAGCAGATTGCTTGTTCTTAGCAGCTCTCTGATAACACTGAGTGAAAAAGATTTCCTTCCAAAAATACTGAGGTGACTTGGAAAGAGATCTGCTCTAGGTGAGTGACACATCCATAATACTTCAGTTATGTATGTCCTGGCTGGGCTGGAGCCCTCATGACTTTAGCCTCCCCAGGGACAACAGATCTTGACAAAATGAACTTTAGTCCCAGATTCCTTTTGGAAACTTTACCATTTTGCTCAGTAACAGGCAAGAGTCACTACAAACTACCAGCCACACAGTAGCTCAGCGTTTCTCCCAGCGATACAGTTCTGCTGAGGCTACTGAGAATGAGCAACTCGATTGGGAAATGCAGGAAATGTATTCGTGTGTGGCTGGGCAGCAGCTTAGCAAATCTTGCCAAAATCTCTCTGGCTGCCTGGGATTTTCCTCTGTATTTTCTGTCCTTTCATCTTCATTAACCTTTTATAACTCTGTCTGATCACTGCAGCATTCCCACCATTTCCTACCAAAATGTCACAGTAATAGCTTTGTTATGGGCAGTCAATATCGACGTTGGCCATTGCAGGGTTGTTAACATCTAAGAGAGTGATTGAGATGGGATGGAGCTGTCTGCGAGCGATGCTGACTGTCGGGACTGCCACTGGGGTTGCAAGGAATGCATGTTAGAAAGGAGTGGAAGCACGTTAACAGCAATCACCATAGGAAATGTGCCTCGGTGGGTCTCCTAGATCCCTGATAATGTTGTGAGAAATTCAACAGCTTCTGGAACTCATCGAACCACTGTGTAAGTTGCCAGCTTTGCTCTTTTGTAACCGCTTTTGGGGCCAAGTTTAAAACAAGAACAACAACAACAAAACCCAAACCCTCAAAAATGTTCCCGTTTAAAAAGATGCTTGTCAGCTGCTGCAGTCTTTGTGAGCCTGGGTGTGGCTTTTTTGGGGGAATAACTCAGAAATTTCCATTGTCTAGAAGCTAGCTAGGGCATTAAATTGTCACGAATCACATCTTTTTCATCACACGTGCACAAATCTGGAAGATTAATTATACTCCCTTTTGTAAAACGCAGTATCCCAAGTGATTAGGGAAGAAATGAATCAAGAATATGAATTTAAGTACCTAAAAGCAGCACAGCCATAGCTTGACTTGAAAGAAAACAGCTGCCAAGGAAAACAGTAAGGGAAAAATATGGAGCAGTGTCTCTGAGGATGGGGGAGGGAACAGGACTCGGGATGCTCCCAGAAGAGTGTTGAGACTGACCTGAGGCCCTGACACCTTCAGATGGGATTTCATCAGCTCCAAGCTGGGTGAAAGTCCTGTGGAGTTTCTCTAAGTGACAGGCAGTCCGAGTGGTGGGGTTTGCAGTAGATCTTATTTTCCCTTTCAGTTAGGACAAGAAATGCTCTCATGTTGGTGATTGCAGCTTTACAGCTGAGACTCAATGAATCTGTGCTGGTGTTAAAGAGGGTATCAGTGTGCTATGTCTAGGAATTTATGCAGCATACCTTGACTTCTGCTATTCCTGCTATGCAACTTCTTGCATGCTTTTGTTCTTCCCTTGCATTTTAAGGGCTGTACGAGAGGAGATGCAGTGAGGAATGGGAACATGATCCCTGCCATCAGGGGCTCCCATGCACTGTGTTGGTTTGTCAGTGCAAACTGTTGGCAGCAAACCTTTGCTCAGTGGGTGCAGCAGCAGCAGTGGTGACCTCCAGAATCCAGGTGGGTGGAAGATGGGCTTTGTTTGGTGGAGGTGAGTCATGTTGCAAGGTACTGTTGTATGCAGAGGCCACGCTCCACATTAGAGTGAGAGCACTGAGTGAGGACCACAACAAATGATTGAAAGAGGCCATGTTCAGAACAGTTCTATCTGCAGGCTGATGCTGGAGCATGTGCTTTTGGTCCAGATGTGCTCAGTCTGCTTTTATAACTATGACTTTATTTCTGACCTCCTGCAAGAAAAATCTTACAATCTTACAAATGTGTGCCAGCCTGGAAATGAGGATGGGATGCTGGGCCTGTTAGCAGCAGATAAGTCATGCTGCAAAATATCACTGGGGTTTTCTAGTGCCTGGACCCGGTGCCCCTGCTGAGACCTGCCCTATTTTCTTGCTACCACCAGTTCACCAACAAATGAGGCATATCACCCACTCCTCCCAGCACTGTCACCAGCTCTGCTTTTCGTGCATTATAGTCAACCACTGACTCTTTGTTTTTTCCCCAAAAAACTGCCACTGTTTGTCTAGAAAAGGGATGCAAACATAACAGAGCCCGAGTGGGAGATGTAACCGTCTCCAGATGTGCGCTGTGAGCAGGATGGGAATGAGCTGTTCCCTGTGACTGCCAGGGACAGGAAAGTGCTCGGGCTTATACTGTTGTGAGGGACATCTAAGTCCAGGAAAAGCTTTGAAGGTTGAAAAGGAGAGAGTCGCAGGAAGCAGTTGCCCAGGAAGACTGGAATTTTGGCCAACGGACATTTTTATCACTGGCTTGGGCAATAAACTGTAATTTGACCTTGCCTTGGGGGATGAACTAGGAGACCACTCAAGGTCCCTTATGGCCCCATTTGCTGTTTTGTATTTATTTACTTTTGTTTCTGTAGCATTTAAAGGCTCTCTTTTTTTGGCTTGTGTGTATCTGTTCCAGTGCACACACATATGAGTGAGGGGCAGGGAGTTCACAGTGTGACCGGACATATATATATCAGAGGGCTTATCAGTAACTATGTGTAGATAAGGAAGTTATAAAGCTCTCAATCTAGAGAAGAGAAAGGTTTCAAATATGTTTCCATGAAAAGCAGCAAGTGGGGAAAAGGACCTGCGGAAGTCCCACACTCTCTTCTCTTCCCTCTCCCATCCTCCTTTTCCCAGGGCTTATCTCACCCTGGTTCTGGGACTGGTGGGACTCTGAGAGTTGATATAACTCATGAAGATGGGAGACCAGTAATGCAACAAGGGCCCAGGCTCTCATCCCAAGTTAATGAGCTGAGGTGGCTTGGGGAAGAGTCTGGTGAGCATCAAACCCGGAGGAGGGAGGAGTGGGGTGGCCAGTTGGAACCTGAGAGAGATGTGGGAGGCTTTCCTTGGCAAAACCTAGCGGCAAAAATGGCTTGCCCAAGACCACAGAAACCTGTGACGTGACTGAGCTTTTACCTATGCAATTTTCTCTCAGAGTTGCCTTTTAGGAGGAGGCAATGCCAGAAAACAGTGCTGTCTGTTGTCTTTGGCTATTCCTACACCAGAATGCCTATTGCAGTTATTCTGTGCAGGTATTTGGGCAGTTTGTGTGAGCAGCCCTGGTGGGCTGTGCTCCTGTGTGAGGCTGCCCAGCTTGTCCCAGCAGTGCCTGCTGCCAGCTCTGTGTAGAGGCAAAGCTCTTGTATGTACAAAGCTCTTGCAAAGCACTTTGGGATGGAAATCACAATCTATAATTGTAACACATCAGCCTTCTTAAACACAGGGAACAAAAAAGGAAAAGAGAAGAAAGAAATCTTTTTTCTTCTTCCTGGGAGGAGCTCTTATCTGATTCCTGAAGATCATTTCAGTGTCTGTGCTGTTTTTGTAGCTGGAAGTGCAGTCTGCAAAAGAGCAAAGCCATGCTGAGAACCTCCGAGAAATTCATTATGAAAGTAGGAGGCCAAAAGTTGAGCAGGGACATGGAAAGCAAACAACCTCCTGCTTTGCAGCCTCTGAATTTGATCTCTCTGAAGTCCTACCAGCCGTATGGCTCCTGAGCTGGGAGACAGCTGGGCTGGAGCAAACAGCCTTGACACCGAGGTCTGCTAGGCAAGATAAAGTTACTTGAACATCTTCACCCCATCACTGCCTAATGTGTCACATCTGGAAGCTACTATTGATTTCTAGGACTTGGGATCTTTATGGCCACTAACCTGTAGATCAGAATTAACTCCTGGCCTTTTGGGAAGTGATGTTGAGCTGCAGTGTTCAACTTTGCACCACATTGCTGCTCCTGCTCTCCAGGTTGGCCATTCATATGCAGCTACCCCCTTCCCACTTCTCCCCTGAAAGGCCAGAGGGAAATAACCCGGAGAACTGGACCCCTCTTTACTGCTTTTCCAAAACTGAGGCATGCTGTGATAAATGCAGGATACTGGTCTGTTTCAGTCCTGCTTGCTCAGAAAAAAGGGGGAGAGCTGCCAATTTGCTTTTTCTCACAGCCTGAGAATCATGTGTTTGAAAATCTTGCAGGAGGTTTTTTGTTCCTTTTTTTTTTCTTTTCCTTTTTTTTCCTCCCTTCTTATATTTTTTTGTAATACACAATCCAAAGCACTGATCTCTTGACGTATGGCTGCTGACAGGTGCCCATCTGGTCCCTTGGAAGCCCATCTTTCCTGCCTCTTCTCCTCTAGCGTGTGAGATGGGGTGAAGCAGCGTCAGGCTGGCGCCTGTGCTCGTGGCACAGCAGAGCAGCTCTGCCGGGTGTCTGCAGCCGAATGGGACATGGGATGCAAGATTGCATCTCTCCACAGACGGTTGTCATGCAACCGAAGTCTGCTCATCCTTCCTGGTGTCAGAAGCGTTGCCGTCTGTGTTACCCATGCACTCAGGGAAAGGGGAGAAGGGAAATGAACAAAGGCAGGCGTGTGTTCATCGTGCACGGGAATGCTGCCCCCTGCTCATCTCTGGAAAGGGGCGATCTGTCCACTGCTAGCAGGGGACAGGTTAAATTTTGATAGCATTTCTACTAAGCCAGGAAAAGTTTGACCTCTGCCTGTTCTTTAGTTCTAACTGAAGTCGGGAGATTACGACAAAGACTGTGTAGGCGTGTTCCCAGTATTTCATTTCCAAAGGATGGAAATATCATTTTCCTCAACCTTTGGTGGTTTCAGCAGTGGGAGCTGGAGCACTGTGCTATTGGCACAGGGGCCACGGTGCAGCCCAGTACCCCTTGGCTCTGCAGCCTCCTCGCTGCACTGCCCATGACAGGGCAGGAATTGCTGTAATTTTGACAGCATAGAAGCCAGGGCAGAAGGCAAGTCCTGATGCATCCTGCTCTCCTGCTGCTCTCCTGCTGAAAGTGATTTATGGCATTTTGGGGGTCATGGAGAAGCCAAAGAGTGTGCACACACTTTCCCTCCCTCTTTCTGTGTATATATAAATATATTCAAATACTGCTACTGCTGGCTTCTGAAAGTATTAGTACTTGTTTAGCCCTGGATTCATTCCACCCTAAATTTGCCTGAGGTGCCTGACTCTGGAGCACAGACATCCTCGGGCTCCCTCTGTTGTCGATGGAGCGAAACACCCGCAGAAGGTGACCCAGCTCTCAGGTGAGCAGGTCCGTTCATTTGCTTCTGACTTATCTCACTCCAGCAAAGCACATGCAGGCAGCCGGGAAAGGTCTGAACTTACATGTCTTGTGTGGCCAAGAGTCTTGGCCAGGCCCCCATGTGCCAGGCATGGAGCAGGAAGGTGGCCCGGACTGAGAGAGCTTGTGGTCTGGTGGTAGATCTACCAGACAGGTGCAAAACTTGGAGCATCAGGCCAGGTTATGGTAGAAGCAGAGGAGCTCATGCTTGTCTGGACCATCTGAAGAAGACTGAGGTCCTGAAAGCACCTGCCCCATGCTCCCAGGCCCTTTGACACTCCTTTGTCTGATGCTTCCCAGTAAAGGAGAGCTGGGAGAAGGGCAGTGAGATGCCTTTGCAGGAGGTGGGCCCATCTTGCAGCTGCTCAGGGAGGGGAACTGCCATCTCAAGAGCAAGAAGAAATGAAATAGCGAGGAGAGATGAGAGATAGGGCAGGGCACACCTTGAGATGAAAGACGTGTGATTTGTGTTTGAGCAGTAGTGACGTTCTGTGGAGAGGAGGATTAATTTCTTCATTAACTTGGTGCCTGAACAAGTTTATCTTGAAGCACTGAACAAGTGTCATTAATGCTTCCTTTGAGCAAACAAGGTTCTGTGATAATGCCTACCCTCTGCTGACCTTTATTTTAATTTTGAATGCTACTAATTAACACCAATCATTCATTCAAACACTAAACTGGTTGTTCCTGCTAAATGCAAACCAAACGCTTTGTGGTCGAGAGCAAAATGGGGGCAGAATTCCATAGGGAAACTCATGGGTTGTGGGCCACCCTATGCAGGGTGAACAGAGAGAACACAGAGACTGCTGTGTTCAAACAATGGAATTTCCTCTTTGGTTCTTGGGGAGTAGCTAGGAATAACATGTCCCATAGGAAAGGAGAGGGAGCTCTCAGCAGATGGCCTGTGGAAACTGTGGCAGGACTCAGGGCCATCTAAATCCTGGTTTTAAATTTTCTTCTGAAGCGTCTGGCTTTCATTCTCTTGGTAAGTGCATTTGGTCACTGCTGAAAAGCACAGATTTGCTCTGCTACCAACCCCCTCCCTGTCATTACTTAGAGTGCTGACCAAGCGTGGGCTGCCTCTTGTTGAGAGGGATGACCCTTCGTGCTCAGAGGAAGGTAAGATTCATCTGCCCTGTGTGCTAATCTCAGCCTGCTCTCCAAAGAAAACCTGCCCATGAACCTTCACCCAATTCGCCCGAAGTACAGGGGAGTGTGGGGAAGGGTCAGTTGATGACAGAGGATCTTTGTGGCCAGCAGATCTAGGCTGGGTTCTGGGGAGAAGAAAGGTGTTTTACCAAGACCAGAGGCCGGGGTTTCCTTTCTCTGCACAGGTTCTCCCATGATGTTTTATCATTTTGAGATCTAAAGGAGAGTGAGATCTTTTAATGTGAAAAGAGCTCCTGGTGCATCCATAATGGGGCTGCTGGTGGTGTGAAGGAAGAACTGGACACTTGCCCACATTTCATACAAAGGCTTAGGAGACAAAACAGGATTCTGGGCTCCAGCTTGAACACCTCCCTGTTTCACATGAGTAACTACTGTGGCTAGACAGACTGTGGCAAGGCATTAGAGTCTGGGGATCTGGAGGCCAAATTCTTCTTTTGGGTGTAGCAGCACAGTCGTTGGTGTATCACAGCTGGTGGGTCAGTGGGTGGTATCTGCAGACACGGCTGAAGCCCCACTGTAAGCCTCTTATGGGACTGGAAGCAAACTTACCAGGGCTTTAGTTTCTCCTCTGAGGAATGCGGCTACCAGATTTCTGGGCAGAGTCCTGTATCTCCACCACCAAAGTGCTCTTTCTCTTACATCTCAGAGAGCTTGTGTGGCTCACCCCAGACCTCCACATGTGCACACATCTCTCTCCCCAAATGCTTAACAATTTTACCAGCTTTGGCATATTTCCTGGAAAGAAGCAGCAAATGCAACTGAAAACTTATCAACATTGGCAGCACTACTGAATGACAGGACACCTCTATTTTGGTCTAATAGTGACTGCAGGTTCCAGCAGTCTGACATCATGTGGTCCCACAATATTTCTAGCACAAGCAAGGGAAGATAAAACATCCACTGGCCATGAATGTCAAGCCTGTAACAGCTTCCAGAGCAGGCCAGCAGGTATAAGTGCAACTTCCTAGTTTCCAGACACCAAAAGCTTGGTGCAGCTAAACAAAACTTTTTTGTTTTTCTAGCTGCTCTTGAGAGTTTTTAGCACCCATGGAGCAATCCATGTTGCACGTCTCTAGTGTGCCTTTTGCTGTGTCACCTCAGCCTCTAAGTCCTGTGAGTCTGATTTTAAGCAGCGTATTAAAGCAGGAGAATTTAAATGTTTCATTCAAGAGCTGCACCACATCAGAGGGCAGCGAATGAATCACGTGCATTACTTTATCTGACTCTGTGTTTGTGTAAGAGGAGCGACATGCAGTGAGGAACTTGCTGTTGCAGGGAATTTGTGTTTACATAAATTTCCAGCCCACAGATTCCTTTTTTTTTTTTCCCCTCACCTCTGCCATTCCCTGTATGTTAAATCCGCATTGGGAGCTACTTAAAAAACATCAGCATTTAAATAGTTTACAAACTGAAGCTGGAAAGGGGGAGGAAATGTCTGATTGCAAAGGATTCAGTGTTTAGGGAGCTGGTCTCATGGCTCTGCAAGAAAGTTTCCATAAGTGGTTTCTTTAATGCAGAAAGGCAAATGTATGTTAAACGTCCATAAAGGTACCCATACCTAAGGACTCCACCAGTGTATGATCTCTACTCTGGCAAGAATTAATCAGTTTATTACGAATCAAGAAAATACTGTGATCTTTGAACTGTATGAGGGATCTGAAACAGAGAAGGTCCCATACCTGGACTCATCTCTCCAATTGCCCTCATTCCCATCACATAGTCCACCTATCCTTTGTATCTCATTCCCACTAAATGCAGGAGTGGCAGACTATGTTTCATGTCAGCAGCAGGAGGCCAGCAATAACGTGCAGCATGGGCACTGAAGTCTCCTCTGCCTCTGTTGTCCCTAAAAATCCTGTCAATTGCTCCCACAGTTATTCCCTTCCTCAGCTATGCTACCACCACAGTCAGAAGCTGTGTGCAAGTGCTGTGGCTATAAATGCTCCTGGTGAGCACCATGGTCTGTTAGGACCACAAAGGAACTTGTGTGAAGTGACGACAGCGGGAATCCAGAGTCCCCCATGTGGTCACACCCCTGAGTCACAGGCAAGCCTTTCTCTGGGCATCCCCTTGACTCCTGGATGCTCACTAACCACCACTTCACAGCACTTTTCCTCCTAATGAACACAAGAGCAGCAGGAAGCCTCCAGTTCTGTGACCTGTCTCCTTCATGAGTGAGGCTGACAGTGTGGCTACAACAGGTACTTTGGAAAAAAATTCCCCTTTGATGGAGCAACCACTCTTCTGCACAACTTCCTTGGGTGTCCTCTCCAGCAGGGAGCCTCTGCTCCTCCACTGATGGAGGACAATGACAGTCACTTACCCCTTTTCTGCTGATGTCCCACACACTCTCTTGGAGGATAGTCCTGTCACAAGGAGGAGTTCCCTTCCCAAGCCCTATGCCAGGCTTAGGCTAGTTCTGGGAAACCCCTTTGGCTCACACATCACTAAGTGCTGGCCTGGAGCCTCTGTTTGCAGGATGCTGACTACATCCGGCACTGCGTGTGTGGGTTTTGATTATGGTGGTGATAGTTTATCATCAGCTACTTAACCCAACCTTGGATTAGCATGTGGTATTGCTCCAGGTTGCCCCGTTCACTGGGGCTGCTGCAGGGAATAACAGCTTCTGCACGCAGAGGGGAACTCATGTGTGGGGCAAGGTGCAATTACCAGGTTGCACTAACAGGTTGTGCCTATTATTAACATGACAGTGGTGCTCCCCGGCTGGGACTGGCATCCTTGGTGCCATGCAGGTATCTGGGAAAAAAAAATTAGAGGTGATATAAGCAGTAAATAGTTTACAATGGGGTTTTGTGAGGGTTTTGTGGTGTGAGTGTCCATGAACCAATTGCTGCCCTGCAGAGGTGTGGCTTGACGTTTTTCTGTGTTGGGAAGGGGGTTACTCAAATGGCAATGAATGCTTATGTTGGCAGCAGGGTGGAGACTTCGCTCCCACTGCAGGAGTCCAGACTCTCCCTGATGGGCTGGGACGGAGGGAGAAAGCAGAGGTCCAAAGGAGACGTCCTCTCCTTGGTGATGCAAAGGAGGTGGGGACAAGTGTAGGAGCAGTGAGGAGAGAAAAAGGAACTCAGTGAAAATGAAACAGTTAAGCTAGGTTATTCCCGTGGATAGTTTTGAGACACTCATTAGTGTGAGGATCCTACCAGAGACATGCCTCAGCAGATGCTTTGCACTGTGCTCTCCAGCCTCTCTAGCTGCATTCGCTTCTGCGCTATCTCCTGCAAGCTGTAGAGAGGAGAATCTGTTTCATCCCAAGCAACAGGTGATTCATCTCTCAACCACGCTCCTTGCATGTCTCCCAGACACCCCACCAGGAGTGTGGATTCAGCAAGACCAGGGGTCAGCCCAACCTCCTCCAAAGCCAAGTCAACCCTCGGGTCGCTGCATCCAGCTGGGAACATGAGAAGTGTTGCAACAGTCTGAGAGCAATTAGGGGTGAGGATGCCAAGGAATGTGCTCAACACTGGATTGTTCTATGCTGGGGCAGAGGAGGTGTTTATAAAAGAACCCAGCTTGGGCAAGAGCCCTTTGCTGGAAACAAGAAGAGAAGGAAGCCTTGGAATATCAGACTATCATAGATTTTCTATTTGCCTCGCAAATCAAGAAAAAAAAAAAAAAGCCCAACCTTCTCCCACAGTGTTTCCACAGCTACGCAGATATAAACATACACATTCCAAGGTTACTTCTGATAGATTTCTTTAGTGCTCAGAACAGGCTCTTTCCGGACTCAAAGCATTGCTGGGGAAGGCTCGTTCCAGCAGCAGTGCACTTAACACTGCGATTTATTGAGGCAAGGCTTTTATTTTGTGATGAGCTGTACTGAGCTGGAAAACATGGGGACTTGTGATTTCAGGGACTAATCCGCTTGCTCAGACTGTGGTGGGGAAAGCAGATATTCAGGGTGATTTTAACGGCTGGAGCAGCTGGGTCGTAAATAACCCGTGTAGAATTGAGTCCAATTTTTCCCTGAACAGGATTCTCCTGCAGATGTGACAATTAATCACAGAAATCAGCATTTCTGTACGAACACTTCCACATAAATTGAAATGATGGGTTCTTGCTCTTTTCGAGGGGTCAAATCAGAAATTCAGTCTGGAAGCTTAACACTTAGTCAATACTTCCCCAGAAATGGAGGGTACTGAAAGAGAGAAATGACAATGTGGGAAAGGTCTCCTGGACCTGCAGTCCAAAGGTCACAGCTGGGATTTCTTGGAAATAACTTTGCAGTTGCCATGACATTTATTGTGCCTATAAAAGATCTTCCAGGTGATGCTCTTTGGCATTAGAAGTATTAAGTACAAAGGGAAGCAGGTTAATTGGATTTCTTTGAAAGACAAAACACAAAAGGACCCAGGCAGATAAGGAATTGTAGTATTTCCACAAAGAGGTTGCCAGCTGAGCATCTCAGATCTCACTTATACCACAGATGCCCCTTGTGTGCTGCTGCTTAAGGACCAAGTTTTCAATCTGCTGTTCCCAGGTAGACTGAGAGGAGGAAAATGCTGCTGTTTTAATCTGCATATCTCCATGAAAACTCTCTCAGAGGGGGCTATAGGATTCCCAGGAATGTCTGCATAGGAGGCCTGAGGCTGAGCATGAGTAAGCAGGGATGCCACTGAGTGGGTGCAAGGGGTTAGCTCTAGGGACAGATTCATACCTTTATGTGTTCACCATTGTAATGAGCTGGCCAGTGCTGCTGGACCATGTGTTGCTTGGCAGACAGCAACCCAGGTCAATGCCACCTGGATAAATGCTGTCTGCTCAGTGTTTTCATGTCCTGCACCACCAGACCCAGCTGCTCAAGCTGTGCTGCTCCAGTCTTTGACCTTGCACAGACTCATGCCTTGGTCTCTGCACTGACCCATGGATCTTCTGAGCCACCTCCAGCATGGGGTTTGCATGGGTCTGTTGGGATCCAGAGTGGTTTGGAGTGGAACCAGCAGTAGGGTGTCTTGTTCTGCTGTCTGGTTTTGGTGTATTCCTTCTCCTGAGTGTCTAGAGTGACCAACTTTGCCTTGGGTGATTTGGTTGCAGTCTTTGCTACAATTGCCTCCTCTGTCAAACACTGGCCTGGCTAGAGCACCACTGTGCGTAAAGAAGATGGAGAAAGGCTCGGACCATAGCTTCAGAGTTTCCTTATCCTGCCACCCACTGTGGTCCGTCAGTTTAATTTTGTCAGGCAGTGATTGCCTCCCTCCAGGACTGATCGTATCACTCACCCATGTGTCACCCAGGCAGGTTAGGATTTATTATCATGCTGATCTCTCCAAGAAGCTGTATTTTACAAGCCTGACTCAGGGGAAGGGAGGAGAAAGGGAGGAGAAATTTCTCTTCTCCCTAGTTGTGAGCCCACCCACAGAAGCCTGCAGCAAGGCAGGGGTAGGGGAACTGGATCCCATGTGGAAGACACTTTTCAGCTGCATGCCCATCCCCAGAGCTAGCGTGGGAATCTGGGGAAAAGAAACTTGTGCCTGGGGTGCCTGCACTGTCCTGAACCTCTGGGCTACATCGGCACCCCCACCCTCTGTCAAGCCTGCTTGTGAAGGGAGTAGGTGTGTAGTCCTTGTGAGCATCTATTGAGGTTGCAGATGTGGGATTTTGTCCTGGCTGTCGAGCTGTGAGATGCAGAGCCCTGTGGTTAATGGCACAAGAAACAGGATGCTCCTGTTACTATTCGCCTTGTGTTATGTCCCTCCTGCTGCTCTGGGATGCAGCAGATGAAGTAACGTGGACCTGGATAACCTTGGGTATAAAAGCAGACTAATGTGTGTGAATTAGCATCTGTAGTGTCTAAATGAGAAGCAAATAATCCCTATACAAAAACTTGCTAGGTTTTTTTTTTCTTTTTTTTTCCCTTTACATGCCAGTGTTTTTCTTTAGAAGCCAAATAATCATGTCCATGCTTGGGATTTTTCCATCCTGCTGAGAGTTATCAGTTTTGATTAGCATATTAAGTGCCTACTGAAATTAAAATTGCCAGCAGTTAAAAGATGACCTGAATGATGAGATAAGGTACAAATCTGCTAAGCAAAAGCATCTTTGTGGATAAAATGAGATGGAGAAGAAAGGTCCTGTTTTTCTTCCAGGAGCACATGCACGACTCTGATCATATTTCTTGTTTCTTCCCTCTGCTGTTGCTTGTGTTTCCGTGGTGACCCTTACATCACTTGGCTGACACCAGACTCCTGATGGACATTTTCACAGCTGTCAATTGAATATTGACATGTGACAAATGGTTCACTGCAAAGCCGTCCTGCATTGACCCTCCACCTGACTGAGGGAAGTGCAAGACATGAAATATTACCAGAGTGAAGTGAAATCCTTGTTGTTCTGAGAGGACGCTTGCAAGCAGCCTTCTGGGCTCCTATGTGAGGACCAGATCCCCCACCATTGCCTGAGACATGGGAGGCCCTTTTATGGGTTCTCTGGAGGTGAGAACATCAAGAAAGGAAAAATACATCCAATTGCTCCAGTACACACTGGCCAGGTTGGGCCCGGGGGTGTTGTTGCTGCGCTGGCAGTGAACATCAGGTCACGTCACTGCTTGCTCTTCGCTGGCCTCAGTTTTAACTTGTTCAATCCCCATGGCCGCAAGCGGGAGGAGAGGGTTTTGTGGGCGCAGCGGGTGCCAGAGCTACCCCACTTCTGCCCAGCCCCAGCGAGGCTGTTCCGCTGCTTCGTCATGGCCACTGTTCAGTTCCTGTCGCTCTGCATTTCCAGTTGGAATGTCTTCAGTGCAAACCTGCAGCCGTGTGTGGTCATTCTGCCTTTGCTAGTGAGGACAGGCTTCAGTACTGGAAAATGTATCTTCTTGGAATACTTCTGGGCCTCAAAACTGGCACCTTTGAACTTTCCATTGCATTAGCTGAACAGATTGACTTTCTAACCTCTCACTCAAGACCAGCTTTTCTGCTTTGTTAGAGCTATTTCCTGAAGCTTTTCAACTTTCTTTTTGATATGAGAACCCCAGGCACAGATGTTTTTCCAGCAGCAAATGGT
Organism: Chloroceryle aenea; assembly: GCA_013399075.1. NCBI lineage: Eukaryota > Metazoa > Chordata > Aves > Coraciiformes > Cerylidae > Chloroceryle > Chloroceryle aenea. The sequence goes on along the minus strand of VWZY01011344.1, from coordinate 100,967 downwards.
GAATGGGCTGTTCTCCCTCTTGGCACCCCACACATATCCACATCCCAGAACCCCGGACTTGAACAAGAGGATCTTGAGGATGCTCTGATGAGGATGGTATCACCAATCACAAGCCAGGCCCATGTCTAGTGGTTTGGTGGGAATTAAACAATATTGTGTCTTTCTGTGATGGAGTTGTTAACCCACCACACCTATTTCATTTTGATGGGTCCAAGGCTGTACTTTTTTTCTGGTGATGATGTTCAGAGAAACACTCCTGCAAGCTGTAGGTCTTCCCTCTGTTCCTCAGTCATTGATCCTGACTTTGAATTCATAGAATCATAGAATCAGAGCCACAGAGATGATGAAGGGAGTGGAACAGCTCTCTTATGAGGAAAGACTGAGGGAGCTGGGGCTNAGACTGGACCCTTCTACCTGACACCCACCCTTTACAAATCTTTGAAAACATTTGTAAACAAACTGAGCCCTATTAAAATAAAACCCTCCTACTGACTTCAGTGGGCAAAGAGCCCGGCTGACACGTCTGTGTCTGACAATGTCGTGGCAGGTCCGGCGATGCTGTGTCACATGACTGACCCCAAAGCATCTCTCTTGGCTTATGGGCAATAATACAGACTGAGTCGTGTCTGAGACATGATTAATGAGAACATACACTACAGGAAAATGGCTTGAGCATTTGCAAGAAGACAGACAGCCTCAGGCATTTTGTGGCTTTTGACAGCTGGGAGCCATGAATGTCTGTTGTCTTTTCTTT
>VWZY01011344.1:0-91831 GCA_013399075.1 Chloroceryle aenea | reverse complement strand
AGTCCAGACCTTGGAGATGGTGTGTCCTGTATTGCTCAGACAAGTTAGACCAACAGCTCTACCCCAAAGAGCCTACATCTTGCCTTGGATAGAGGAGCTACATGCAGAATTGTGTGCAAGGCTTTTTGGACATGGGACACCACAGGGAGAAGAAACTTCTCCAAAATTATGCTGGCAGCTATGTTTCTAGTGAACCTAAAGTCTGCTGAACAGCCTGGCATCTCTTACTGGAACAGCCTGCAAGTCATTATTGGTATTTTTAGATCCCTGATGAATCTAACAACCTGGCTATGGATGCCTAAGTCACTACTGAAAATAAGAGCTAGTTTTTTGTCACATCAACAAGATTCATCTTACCTAATTTACACAGCTAACAGCCAAGTGTCACACTGAAGCCACTTCTCAGAGCACAGTGTGTGGCTGGTAGAGAGGGACACACAGCTAGAAAGTGAGTTTTCTCTTCCCAGCATGGGTGTCCAGGTGAGGATAGACACATTACCTGCTCGACAATCTTGTCTCTGCCTTTCGATTACGAAGGAGTCTTGAAGGCTTCAGCCATCTCTAAGCTAGGTGTCTAGTGTAAGGCATGCAGCTTGTAGGTGGATAAAATTAGGTAGCATTAATTTTCCACATAGATGCTGCTACAAGTCTTACCCCGTGTTTTTAAATAGTTTTATATAAATAACACTGGAGAATGACACAGCCCAGGTCTGCAAGGCATTAGCGCTCTCCAGCATGTTGTACATGTCACACTGAATGCTGTTAGCAGCAGAGGAAAGGCCAAGCCAGACTTTCACATCTAAGCATGCTCAAGTTTTGGAAAAATCTGAATCTTGATGAGGACCTGAAGTTTCCTTCTGGCCCTTATCTTTACAAGGAGCCAAACCACTCTGTCGACCATTGCTGAGCCTTTCAATATTTCCCTAACTATTTCAATCCAGTTGCTGTGGCACTGGGTCCACCTTGGCTCTGGACGAGCTCCAAATGAGTTGTTCTGATCTCTTGCTGCTCTGTGAATATGCAAAACACAGGAGCTGTGCAAGGCTTTCCTAGACCTTAGCTTCTGTAGGCTCTGTAAAGCCACCTTGGATTAAACAAAGAACTCTGTGGCCTGAGGTGTAGACCTGGATTACATTTCCAAAATGGACATGGTGCAAAATAGCAATACAAAGGTGTAAGCTGAGAAAATGGCTCCAAACACATTAGCATTTGTTGTGGGAGATGCATGTAGGGAATGACTACCTGATCAGATAACTTCACTAGTCACTCCCCTTCCACTGAGAGATGATAACCACAGGTTTCACATGTTCCACGTGCAAATAAAACACTTGTATTTAAGATGCTGTCATTAATTCATTTTACTTTGCAGGCAGGTGACACTAAGAGGGTGTGATCACCACCAGCACTTGCCTGCGGGGCACTATCTTCTGCAGCTGCTCCTGCTGAGCCAGTAGAGCTCACCCTTACTCTGCCTTTGGAGGATCTGAGTGCTGCCCACTTCATCTGTGATTGTTTGTATGTACCATCAACCCTGGGGAGTGTGCATGGAAGTTTTCAGCTGGAAACCACATGTCAGACGTGGTAAGCATTATCTCTCATGCAGGTTGTTCTGCTAGTGTCTCCACTATTTCATAGGCTCGGTTTTGCATCACTCTGAAAATCTTTCTCTCTACATATTTCCCAGTGTTACTTTCAGCTTTTGGGTTGGCTTTGCTGCTCTGAGAGGTCTTGTCCCACACATCATGAGAGATTGCACAAGCCCTAGATGCTGCCTGTGGCCAAGTCTTCCCATGTAGCAAGACAATGATGCAGAAGTGCAGGTGGTTTTGCATTTTGTACTGGTGTTAATAAATCCTGCTGGGGAATCTCATATTTTTCCAGGTACCGCGGTCTGACAGGAGGTGGGAAAGGCCTGGAGGGGAGGAAAAATGTGTGTGCCTCCTTGTGAAAGGTTTGCAAGGATGGGAGAGGGGAAGGTGAGTGGCTGTGATGCAGCTGGAGTCTGCCCAGGTGAGGAGACAGGACAGGCTTGCTGATTTATTGGGGTGTGAGTACAAGGTTTGTGACACTGGTGCTGTGCCATAGGAAAGAGGCCTCAGAGTCCTGGGCTGGCAGATGTGTCAGATAACACCTCCACACACAAACGCACTCACGCCTCTTCAGCGAGGCTGTGCTGCTCATTCGAGTTCTAGTGTAGGACCACAGAGGATTCCCTTGTTTTAGAGTTGTGAGGTACAGGACTCTAAGGCATAACATGACTGTCCCGTGAAGCGGAGGAGATGACATAGGAGTGAATTTGCCATCTGTCCCTGAAGTTATGAAACACAACCACAACTGTGTCTGTAACTTTAGACGGCTCAAATAGACCAAGGAAATTACAGTGTGCTTCCACATGCTTTAAATCTAGGGCTGGTCCTGTGCTCCTCTGTGTATAACCAGCATTGAATACTTTTTCTTGCTGTTTTCCTTTAATTTAATATTTTATTTATATTTTTTTTGCAAAAGGACTGTTCCTCTTAATGTGCCTAATGTAAAACATGCTCGTTTGCTGACTGTGGCAGCAGTCTCTGGCTCAGGCTACCCTGCACGTCGCCGTGGAGTCTGATGCTGGGGAGGGTAATGACTCTGGGATGTTTGACACTGGAACGACTTATTGGGAGTATTTACTGAGCAGGGTAAGGGTGGTGAATTATTTTGTTGCAAATGATTAGATCTGGTCTGGCTCAAAATGCAGAATAATGCTTGCTATTAGACTGGGTGCTGGAGGTTGATAATTTTTAGGCAACAAAAGTGGATCCTTTCCTAGATGGTTACATTTTCAGACCATATTTGTGTTCCCTTTGAATAAAGTCAAAGCAAGGCTGCCCTGTGCTGAAAGCCCAGGCCAAGGACTCTTCCAAAGAGAGGTTCTCAATCCCAAGCAGTGTTTGTAGGATGTACAAGGGAGCACAATAGACTCCCGCTTGCAGGAGCCTGGAGGGATCCACCCTGGAAATGGGTTGCAAGCTTCGAGGCTGGGTCCCCAGGGCAGAGGTTGGCCCTGGGAAGGGCAAGCAGCATTTCTAGACAGGGTGGAACAAACTCATCCATCATTGTCATTTTTTAATTGTTTTCCATGTTGTACTGCTGATCTTTCAATAGGGTGTGATCTGAAACATGCTTCTTTGCTGTGGGTGGCATGTGTCCCTGGTCCCCAACTGTCTCTGAGCAGATTGATGGGGGGGGGTACACACGACAACAGTCTGGGGCCAGGCTGCCTTGTAAAGACATGTCAGAAATCTCCACCTTTGACTGGAGCCGAGTAGGAGAAATGTCCCCTGCTCCTGATAGGCAATGAATTGCAATGAAGGGACAAGTGCCCTTAGGCTGTGGTTTCACAACTAACATTCTCTTAAAGATCATCTTTCTAGCTGCTCACTTCTTCCTTTTTCTGTCATGCTAGTGGATTGTGGAGATTATCCACATGATAAAGCCCCTGTTTCATTTTTTTTTTTCTCCCAAACAACATCCATTCCCTGACCAGAGCTTCATGACCAGAAGCCCTACAGTAGGCAGATATGGTGGGCAGGGTATGGGAGACACAGCAGAAGCAGCTCTGCCACCACACATGAGACCAAAGCTTCAATGCCCTTCTTTCCTTCTTATCTACAGCAGAGATGGGTGATTCTCAGCCACCCCTGTAAAGAGCTCGTAGGTCTTCAGGGCTCAGATTTGCAATCAGTGGAGCTGGATGCAGCCACAGTCTGAATGATGAGAGGCTGCAGGGACTCATGGACAGCTGCAGTATCAGTCCTGAGGGTGGGACTGCAGCCCTGCAGTGTCCCACGAGTCACAAAAGATTTTTGGTTAACATGGTACCTTTTACTTCCCTTTCTTCTTTAGACCTCCGAGGTACATTTGGTTCAGGTTTTCCAATTTTCTTCCCAGGAATGTACTGCTCTTAACAACTCATGTAACTCCAGGATTCAGAGATTTCAGATATGCACTGAACCCCTCTCCCTGCCAAAACTGGGCCTGATGAGGCAAGACAGTGACTGGCAAGCACATGGGCAGAAAGAAGCAGAAGAAATTCCCAGTCTCCGAGATGCTGCTGAGGCTGATTCACTTTGCAGCCAGGGCAGGAGACGGTAAGAACGCATTTGCCCAGCAGGTCCCCTTCTCCCCCCTTTATCAGAGTGACTGCCATCAGCCAAAACACACGCAGGGATTTCCAGGGACTAATCATAATGCTTCATAATCCCCTCAGCTCTGCAGCCAGCATGATCCGTGCCATGGCTGGGCTGGGATGCGCAGCAGTTGTGTTTGTGTGTGTCCCAGCCCCGGCAGGCAGCTGACTTCAAAGAGCCCATGAAGCTTATGCAGGTCAGCAAGGAGCCAACATGCTGCTCTCCCAGCATGCTCTTATTAGGGAACTGATACCCTGTTAATTATATCCTTGTCTTGTCAGCCCGTCTCTACTCCTGCACCCTTCCCCTCTTGCCTGCCAGGCATGTCTGATTGGCAAGGAAACTTGGTCCTTGGCTTCTTGCTCATCAAGCCTTCACTTCCTTGTTAACTTCCTGACAGCTTGTCTCGTTGCTCCCTAGATCTTTGTCCCTGTCCTGTCTGTCTGTCTCAGAGGTCTCCTTTCCTCTCTGGGAGGCACCCAGCAGGTCTCAGAGCACTGATGCCTCCAAAGACCCAGTGCCCCTGCCCTGTGTGCAGACCCGGTGTGCAGCAAGTGGCTGCTCTCTCGTACTTCATCCCACTTTGCTCCTAGTCCTGAGGGTTGTGATTGAAGAAAGATTTCCAGCAAAGCCTTTGCACTGCTCAGATCCTATAACTGGGAGAGAGGGTTTTGAGAGCATAAGCCTTTCCTCAGGTCTGAATCAGAAACATCTCTGAGCTGGGTAGCAGGTTGGTGAGGCTGCTGGATTTCATGTGATGGGAAAAGACTGTGCCTGTGAGCTGTGTGGGGAGCTATTCCTGGAGCAATTGCACACTGACAAAGCCTTCCACCTAGGCAGCTGGGAATGGCAAAGTGAGTGTTCCTGTGTCCCTGCTCCCCAGCAGTATCTTCGGGCCTAAGAGCACCCAGCACCCTCTGAACAATCAAAGAAATACCAACACAGATGCACAGGGACAGTGCTATGTGAAGAGCCTCCTGACCTGAGACACTTAAGGCTTGTGGGTAGAGCCCTGGAAGCTCTGCTGCTGGCTTTGGTTCGTTGACGGATGGTGCTCTAGCCCCAGGGGTCTAAATGTCCCCAAAATGTGCCCTTATCTGGTGGAGCAGGAGTAAAGAGAAAGAAAGCTGCTATCTCACTGATCCCTGCTGGGATGACTCCCCTAATTTTTTGCTTTGATATCCTCATGCTGGAACATCACTGGCTTCTCTGGGCTCGCTTTTCACACAGCCTGGCTGGGACTTAAGCCTCATGCTTCCCAGAAAGGGTTGGGGAATCTTATCAATCTGCTATTATTATTTTCTTTTTCCTTCCCCTTTGAATTCCAGTCGGCTGCTGACTTCGAAAACACAACAAGAGGCTCAAATCAGTCAGCCCTTGGCGTATTCAAATTGGCACCAGTTTGTTTGTGTTGGGGCTGAAGCCAGAGTGAGAAAGCCGAGGCTTTGAGATGCTATTGGAATCACCTGGGAAAATACACATGCCTTTCATCTTGCTTTGGTCCCCTGCGGTCTGGAGGGCTCTATGCCCCCAGCCGGGCTCCCAGCCCCCTTCTCCTTTTTATCAGTGGTGGGACCCTCACTGTGCCTGGGGACAGGCACTTAGCGGTGGCCATATGACATGGAGTGAAAGTCCCGAGGGAACAGATGTTTCTCTTTCAAGGAGCTTGGGGGCTGGAGAGGGGGGAGCATTGGCCAAGGTATCAAATACCTTTCAGACTTTCAAAAATCAATGCTGGAAGCTGCTTCTCTTGATCATGGCGGTGAGCTGCTGGTAACAACTAACCCCTGGCAGTGCTCCGAAAGAGGGACCTGAATGTAGTAATACTGGCTCTTTTTGTTGTCATTGTTGGGTTATTTATTTTATTTTTTTTTCTCTGAAGAAATGACATGGTCACAGACTCTGAGGTACTGGGCAGAGCTCCTCAGGCAAGTCTTTTTTAGGGTCATGAAGATTTTCATGCATCTTTCTGAGGCCATAAAAGCTGATTCTCTCCTGCTCCTTGTACAAACTGAGGGCTAATCCCCCCCCAGACAAATAGCTCCACTGTCCCTGCACACCAGCCACAGTGTCACCACTGTGATTTTCTTCCACATTTCTACGTCTCTCATTATAAGATGATGGTAATAATTATCTGCATGAAGCTTAGGGGATCGAATCAGCTGTTTGTCTGCTCAATACTGGCTTTTCTGCACACAGTAGCAAGCGTTTCTCTCCTGCTGACCCAATTGCACAGCTTTTTCAGATTCCTTTATTTTCTTTCACCAAACCTTTTTTCCTTTGTTTCCTTCAAAGAAACAATGGAACAGGCTGCCCAGAGAGGTTGTGGAGTCCCCTTCTTTGGATAGATCCCATCCCACCTGGACAATGTGATCCTGGGCTCCCTGCCATAGGTGACCCTGCTAGAGCAGGGGGGTTGAACAAGATGATCTCAAGAGGTCCCTTCCAATTCCTACCATTCTGTGATTCTCTGATCTACAGCCCTGACATTGCAGCCTGGAAGAGGTCGATTGGCAGCTCCTGGCAACGAGCTCCATTATTGGGTTCACATCCATGTGGTTCCTCAGCTTTGAATGCACCATCACGTCAGCTGTGAAACAGGGAGCTGGATCTTCCTGTGGGTTTTTTGAGAACATCTGAGAATTGAGGGAGTTTGTCAGCAGGTCTGCTTTTCCAGACAAGGAGACTGGTCCCCAGATTCTGTGTCTTCCAATTAGCCAAAACCTACTTACAGGCATTTTATATTCTTGTCACATTTTTCATAGAATCATAGAATGGTTTTGATTGTAAGGGCCCTTTAAAGGTGGCCAGGGCCATCTGTAGCTACAGCAGGTTGCTCAGAGCCCTGTCCAACCTCACCTGGAATGGTTCCAGGGATGGGGCATCGACCTCCTCTCTGGGCAACCTGGGCCAGGCTCTCACCACTCTCGGCATAAAAAATTTATCCCTTAGATTTAATTTAATTCTCCCCTCTTTTAGTTTAAAATCATCACCCCTGATGCAACAGGCTCTGCTAAAAAGATTGTCCCCATCTTTCTTAGAGGCTCTCTGTTCATTGGTCCTGATAGTGTTCCCTACAAGCCTTAAATAAGAATTTGACACCGAGCAGTCAAAATGCTTGGTACAAGTGTCTCATAAATTTCCCATATGACTGAGTACAAACCATGTTTAATCTGTATTTGCCAGAAACTGTATTTGGGATTTCTTTTCTTCTGTTCTTCTTCCTTCTGTGTTAGCTCTAGTGGAATCCCTTACAAAAAACATTGCACAGACAGTCAGATTTTGCGGCGTGAGTCACAGTTCAAGGACTGGTATTTACCACGCAGCAGGGAGGCAGAAGTAATGCCAGTGCTTCCCACCTGACATATGGTACACTCTGATAGGTACTGGCTTTAGAAAAACGGAGCTTCCCCCCAGCAGATCTGGAAGGGAAGTTGCAGAATTTGGCTGTGATGATGAACTGACATTTTTCCATCTTAGGCACTATCATCACAGTCCTGGTGGCAGGGGTGAAATGCCTTCCAAGGACTTCCAGGGCATGGTGAGGTTGCTGTGCCCAGGAAATGGTGAGAAACTGGGCACAAAAAGAGGGACTTGCCCCAGACCATCAAACAAATGCATGAACATATCTGACAGGGGCTTTCACTTGGGGAACAGAAATCCCCTGTTTGCAACATAACCCAGTGCCACCCAGTTGGAGAAATGGCCTATCAGGACAAAATGGCCCAGAGTTTCTGCTTATGACCAGCATTTGGTGGTGGATTATTTTTCTGTGCAGGAGAGATGATTGACTGTGACCTTTTTGAGAGCAAGGACTTTTCAGGAGCACCAGACTCCAAGGTGGGAGTGTAGACTGTGGTGCTGGGCTCTCCTTTAGAGCTGCTACATTCACCCCACAGAAAAGCTTAAAATGCCTTTTCAGCATCACCTGCAGCTTTTTCTTCTATCAGATTTGGCTCCTTGTCTGAGGGACAGTCTCTGAACCACAGCAAGGCACCATGGTGATGTAGTGTAACTATTTGTTTGTACTGAATCTGTGGTTTTTATAATGATATTTGTTCCTCCAGCAGTTCATCTCTGAATTCAAACCAGGCAAGGTTTCCTCTGCATAATAAACACACATGACTGTAGGCCTCTGTTCACAATTTATCTGCTCCTGGTGGGGCAAAGGGACATGTGGCTGAAGAATATACAAGACATATACAAGAATATACAAGAAATGCTACATTTGCACAATACTTTCATGTGGAGAGTGATGAATGATTTTACAGCAAATTCTCTATTTTGCGGTCAAGTGGCTGCAAGTTTTTGCCTTCCTGGCTCCCTGTGTCATCATATCTGTTTCAGTGGCTTCCAAAGCACTCGTGTTGTCTTCTTCAGCTAATGGCAGAGCAGCGTTCTTTTAGACATGGACACTTCTGGAGGAAGAACATGTTAGTTTTTGCCAAGGAGATGTGTCTCCACATACACATCTCAAAGGCACTCAGTGGCTCGCAGCCCAAACACCGTTACAGAGGCATTACATCCTTTGTGTGGCTGGAGAGCTTTGCAGGGAGCTTATCCCAGCCACTCTGCCTCGCATGCAGTTGACCCTTCTAATGCAGGGCAGGCTTAAGGGTTTCAAAGCCTGCCTCAAATCCTTGAAGAGCTCTCCGAATTACCATCCTGTCTGCAGGGAGCTGCTAGCTCCCTATGGAATGCCCAGTCCCATGCAGCCTTTTATTGTCCCCAAGCTCCACTGACATCATCCTAATCATGCTCTGTGCAAGTGAGTTCGTTGCCGGTGAGCTTGCTTGGAGGGAAAAAGCCCTTCAGTATAAGACTTGTGATTCCCACCAGCCTCTTCCGGAAATCAGTATGAAGCAAAAGACAGTGGGATGATCCTGCCAGTCTTTCATCCCTAACGAGAGGCTCCTAATGAGAACCTCCTCCTTCTGCCATGGAGCTGTGCCATTGTCCCTCTCTATATTGTTGTGGTAGACCAAAGGAGGAGGGGGGAAAGGATCATTTAGCACGTGAAAGGCACCTCTTGTATGGGGCTACATGCATGGCACAGTTCAGCTGGGGTGAGCAACCAGCTTCTGCCAAGCTGTGATGTATGAGGCAGAAAGGTCAAAAGTTCTCCTTTACAATCAGCAAGAAAGGAAAAGGCAGGCGATGGTCACTTAATTTGTGGATTTTTCCCTCTACTTGTCAAGAGGCGTTTGGGCTGCAGTGATGGATGAGTCATCAATTAAAGTCAGACTTTTGGTCCTTTGTCTTGGTTCCTAAAGGACCCAATTCAACCTCTGGCCAAGTCGATGGGAGTCCATCCACTGATGCCAGCAGGTCCTGGATTGGGACTACGAAGCCTGAGAAGCAACTGCATTGAACAGCCTGCCTTTCTCCATGCTCATCATGCTTCTCAGCTTCCCAGTTGCTACTGTTTTGGGCAGGACATTTCCAGAGCTAAAACTCACTAACATTTGCCACCTTTCCCTGGTCTGTCTCCACACAGCTACTTTGATGTCCAGCAGGAGCAAGCAGCAAGCTGTGTAGTGCAGCATCTCCTCACTCATGCTTTCCTGCTTATCTAACCACATACACTGGTGGTATTTCCTATAAGGCACTTGGCTCCCATGATAATGCTGCTTTATCAACAAAAAGCCTCTTAATAGTTCCACAGTTTTATGGCAGTACAGCTGGTCCCTAATGGTTTGGTCCTGCAGGACCTTCTCTGCAACCAGCTCACACAGCCATACACAGGCTGTCTCACACCCCCCTTCTTTGGAATGTATTGTGCCATGTAGCTCACTGCACACTCTGGCCTAGGAAAATAGAGGCAGATATACAGACATGAAGACTCAGTTTGAATGTGAAATCAGCACTGCAAGCAAGAGATGTCTCATTCTCTCTGCTCACGCCTGGCAGGGAGTCCTTGCTTTTAGATGGTTATAACAGTTTCATTCCATGTTTGTGCACCGGGCACTTCCTCCTCCTGTGTCCTGGTGCCCAGGTATGCAAGCTGGAGAGATGTCCTAGTGTGCTCTGCCCTCTGACCAGATCTTTGCAATGCGGGATCTGGAGACACATATATGTGGAGGTCACCACTTCCCCAGCCTGGATTTATCTTTACTTCAGGCCTGGCCTAGGCACAGACTTGCTGGGTTTAGTATAATGGAAAGAGGAGATAACATGAACTTTCTCCTTTGTTCCCCTGTGTCAGCCCCAGCTGGGGTGAACGTGCTTCCAGACACATAACATGGACATGGCCAAGTGGTTCCCTCCATGAAAGGGTATAATTAGGAAACAACACATTTTTCCACCATCACTGGTCTTGGTTCGCCTGAGTAAAAACATCTCCTGTTAAAAGAGATGCACAGGCTGTTTTCTTTATCTTTCACGGGTCTTGTGAAGATTGCTGCTTCTCAGTCTGGATGGAGAGGTTGGGGACTATGGAATTTTCTCACAGCACTACTGGAAAACCTTCATTGTCTAGTCAGAGTCTGCAGGCACTGTCAAATGCCTGAGTGCTTGCAGACTGGATGGTTTGCATTGGCCTGGGATGAACAGCCACTTAATCTTGTCTGTGCTACATGTCTCTTTGGAGAGTTACTCCACTCTCTGCTCTTTTCTGGCCCTCATCAGGACCTGGCATAAAACACCATGAAAAACTCTTTCTTATGGGAGTGGAACAGAAGCTGGTTTTATGTTTGGGTTTTTTTTTCAGTCAGCCTCTTTTCTTACAGGGACACTCATGGAAGGACACGGTTTTGACTTCCATTGAATGGATAACTCTGCATCTTGATTTGGAGTGAATGAAAGCATTTTGGAACTCACTAATTAAAATAGTTTTGATAATCACAGAATCACAGAATTGTCACAGTTGGCAAAGACCTCTAAGATCACCATGTCCAGCCATCAACAAAATAAACAAACAAACAAAAACCAACCAACCCAAAACACAAACAAAACCACCTGACCATCCCACTAGAGCATGTCCTGAAGTGCCTCATCTACATGTTTTTTGAATGCCTCCAGGGATGGTGACTTCACCACCTTCCTGGGCAGCCCGTTCCAGTGCCTGACTGCTCTTTCAGTAAAGAAACTCTTCCTAATATCTAATCTAAAGTTCCCCTGGTGCAACTTCAGGCCATTTCCTCTAGTCCTGTCATTATCTACTTGAGAGAAGAGGCCCCACCTAACTCACTACAACCTGCTTTCTGGTAGTTGTAGATAATAAGTAAATACATATAATAAATATTAAAAAGGAATGCAAAGTCCATGGAATCAGGTTGCTCCTAAGGCCGAGCTGGCATTTACAGTCCTCATGTCTATGTCATGGTTGTTTCTGGAATCCTGCAGCTCCATAAGAATATTCTAATACCAGTAAATGTATGTGCATGCGTATTTTAGGTAAAGGACTGGATGGAGTCCCAGAGCTATATTTTCCAGGGTCCTGTTTCTTAACGCCTGGGACCACGTTCAAGAGGTCAGAGAAGTCCAGATCTCCTGATCAGAACATGGCCAGAAGAGTCCTGTGAGACTCTCTAGCCTTGGGGACTGTTCAAGTTATGAGTGTTGTTTTTGGATGGTGGCAAAGATTAATAAATGCTGCAGCTGTAGAAAGCAACCTCACTGGAGATTATAGCTCTCCATGTCAATATATGATTTACATTTCCAGCCTGCATGTATCCAGCCTGCATGACTCAGTCAATGGGGTGGGCAGATCCAGAGCTTACTTTGGCAAAACAGTTCCTCAAGTCTTGTTTAATTAGAACTCAGACCAGCTTCCTGGAGATTGTGGGAACCTCATTAGCAGCACAAATAGAAACTTGAAGAGGCCAACTCAGTGGGAAAAGATTGCTTGCTAAGAACTTTACTTACCAAGAACTTAACCTCTTCAAGAGTCATGTCTCTTAGGTGCAGTAGAAGGAATGGCTGGAATACAAGGTCTCTTACAATCTTCCAAATGTTGGAGCTTTTATTTTTCAATGTGAATTAAAACCTCTCAAAATAGTAGACAAAATCTTTTGGGATCAACAGTCTCCAATTATTCTTAGGTGTCCTTTCCTGAGTTGGTATTAATTCTTGGTGTCTATCTTGATGCTCTCCTACCATTTGGAGATACTGATTACTAGTTTGCTGTCCTCATCCTTGTCTCACTTGGCTATGTTACCTTATATTTTAATATATGTTAGTCTATAACAAATCCAGGTGTCTTACTGCATCCTGAGAAGGTTTCAGATAAGTCTTTCTATGAAGGCTAAGATTACAAGTGCTATCTGCCTATCTGTTCCAGGATCTGCATGGAAGAGAGCTATAAAATACAATTAGAGTGCTTGAATTGTTGCTCAGTAAATATAGGCACTTTGTGTGTGTTTGCGAGGACTGGACGGAGTCTCTGGGCTATGTTTTGCAGTTCTGTTCTCTTTAATTTTGGAGCTATGCCAAAGAGGCTAAAAAGGACCCAGATCTGTTGATCAGAACAAGCCCAGAAGAGTCCTGGAAGTTCATTTCCTATCCCCATCCTAGCCTCATGCTGGAAACATTGACATATATTTCAGAGGAGAAATATGTGCTGGTCTATAAAAAAAAAATCCATATTTTTTTCCTACCCTGAAGACACGATTATCATCCTGCTTCCTTGGCCTCGTCAGATATGGAGAGGGAAAAACAGGATGCCTCTGTCTACCTACCACTAGGGCATTGTTTACAAAGTCATGAGGATGAATGGGGTTGCTGGGCTTTTTTTTGTTGTTTTTTTGTTAATTAAATGCATCCCACCCAATCAGGAAAGAAATCAAATATCCATTTAAAATAAAAGAAGATCAAATAAACACACTGTATGTTTTGAAAGACAATATTGTCAGTGGGAGGAGGAGGGATCAGGGAAGAAAGACCAAGCAGTCTTTCTAGAGAGAGACTTTTTTCACAGGCAATTCTTGCAAGACATGAAAAAGACTTTCTGCTGCTATTTTCTCTTCTGGAATTAGGCTGAAAGACCTTTGGTCTCATGCTGATGAAAGACAAAGCACAGGGGCAACATTTCTCAAATCCCCGTCATTATTGTGCTGGAGAAATAATCCCGGTTTGCTGAGTTGTTTCAAATCTTTCCTACTGCCGCCAATAACTGTAACTTATTGCAGTGATTACAGAAAAGTTTCCCCAGATGAAATATCCACTACAAAGAAAGTGGTTTGCAAAAATAAAAGAGAGAGGCTTGCTGTCTTGATTATAGCAAACCACTAAATGCTTAGAGGAAAGATGGAGCACATTCTGGTGCTTCCCACATTCTCTGCTGCCTTCAGGTAGGGACAGATCCTGCTTTCTCTGCAAAAAGACCCAGTAAACCACTTCTGTCTCTCTATGCTTATACTACTGGGTTTTCCCCACAACTCTACTGGATGCCTTTTGGGATCTGCACCAACAGCAACAGACCAATGTACGTTCCAATCTGCCCATGCAACTGGTGTCACCGGACCATGTTTGCTGCTTTGTGACTGCTGTGGTCTTGCTCTAGCTCCTGCTGGGTGGAATTTTGCTTCATCTTGACCTATCAAATTAAATCAGCGGTGTGGCTTCAGCAGATGGGTGAGTTCCTTCACCTCAGTGGTGTCAAAGTCATGCCAGGGATGTGGTAATAAGTATCGCTTATCCTGATGTTTCTGTGAGTGGTCTCCTTCCTGTGAGGGTACGTCTGCAGGTGTGACACACTTGTTCTCTACCCTGCCTATCTCTTCATTTTAAGAGAGCACTGCCTCCTCCCAGCTCCTCCAGACCCCTCCTCTGATGTCATCTATGGGCCCATGACTTTGTAAACAATCAGTCTAGGGCTTCAGCCCTGTACCTAGATGGCCATTTACAGGAATGTCATCCAAAATCGGAGCTTTTCCCCAGGTTTTAGCCACCCCCTGGGGAGCAGCCTGTACCTGGAGTACAAAACTGAAGGTAAAATCCCAGAAGATTTCAGAGAAGTACATCTGCTCCTCTGCTGCTGTGTGTGTGGGATGCTGTGCAGACATGAGTTGTGTGAGGTCACAGGTTGAAAGAAGTGCTGCCCATGGAGATGTCAGACTGGCTGAAAACTCACCCAGGGAACTTGATTTTGAGGAGGCAAGGAAGACCTGGGGGCACATAGCTGTCTATTCTAATGTTTTGAGTGAGAGCCCTGATGCTCACTACATAAGGCTAGGACCTTTATTTATATGAATAAATATTAATAAACATTCAGCATGGACTTGTGTGTTTGTAGATACACACCTCTATATTTAGCTAGCCAGACATGTGCTCTAGAGCTGAGTTTTCGCACTTCTTTTATTTGATTTTTATCACTATCTTGAGCATAGATATTTCTGTACCATTAATTGAAGTGACATATGCTTGCCAGCAGCCAAGTCTTAATCCTATCCTTTCCTTTCACCATGTTTCTGATTATGCTGATGGCAAATCCACCTCATTTGACTCAGCTTTGCACTCACAGTGGATGCAACAGGAGCCAGATCTTCCCTTAGAAGCACAGAGATATTTGCTGAATTTCCCGTGGGGTCTCGAGTTTTTGCAATAATAAACAAGTGCTTTGTTGGCTTCTGAGGCTGATGCGAGCAGTTATCAGTAACTGCAAGCAGTAACCAACTCCTAAATCACAATCTGGTAACCCAGAGACATTATTAGTGATAAACATACTTAGGTAGAGTCTAGTACTCTTGAATGTAGCCTTCATTTTGCTACATACTTCAGACATTTGACAAAAGATAGTCTTACCTCACACAGCTTGTGGGGGTATATGCCCAGGGATAATCCGTCCCTCCAGCACTCATGCCCATTCTGAGCTACCAGTTGTGCAGAAGACCCAAATCCCAAGCAATGACACGATTAATAGAGGAAATTCAATACTGGAACCTGCCCTACATTGCTGCAGAGAGCACAGAAATGTGACTTTCAAGTCCCTGGAACGGGTCTAATGCAAATGCCATCAATGCCAGCGCATCAGGATGTACAGACAGGTGCTGCCTGCTGTGAGCATCCTTTGTGAGTGATGGCAGAAAGTGATTTATGCTAAGCACAAAACACTCTGCTGATCTTCCCAGCCAAAGTCCCTAGAGCTCTAATCATTGCACTGATAGTGGAGGTGAAAAGACAGCAATTTTTACTGTGTGAGAAGCTTTGATTTCCCGTGAATCACTTCCTACCATAAATCAGCTATAGGCAGCTGCATCCACTTGCTCCCAGGGATAGAAAAATATACCCTGCTGCTAGACAGCAACACAGGCGCCAAAACCATCACAGGATCAAAGGGCACTGGGATTTATCCCATGCAGAATCTAAACAAACCTGTCAGCTTGCCTGGACCATTTGTTTATTTTAGCTGTGGACATCCATGTCCGTCCAGCATTGGGGGATGGATTTATCATCAGCATCATTTGTCCCATGTCTGAGCTTGCTCTAAATGTCCTTTTCATTATGCATCCTGATGGCTGGTACCAAATCTGCATGGTGAGCATTTTCCAAGGGCTTAGAGCTGCAGGAGGAAATGCAGCTCTTGTCTGTGCTGGGACTGTCTGATGAGCTTCTTAGTGAGGGAAGTGTTAATGTTTCAGCTGCTCTCCCTTCTTTTCCTGACAAAGCTCAACCAAGAGCATTGCCTGAAAAAGTTATTGTCCAGAAACACTAATAGCTGAGATTAGTTTCAGTGTGGGAATAATATTTTGTTTCTTTTCTCCCTATCTGGGCTTCTCTGGAGGGAACTCTTTTGCAGTCTGTCCTTCTGTTTCCTGGTTGACAGAGATTGGTGCGTCCTCTGAATCCCACCCTGAACTTCCCAGAACTGCAGAGATTTTCTCTGGAAACACAGGGCCACTGCCATGATTGTCTAAAGAAGGTCAAACATCCATCTGGGTTCCCAGGAGCAGACCTGCCAAGTCAAATGATGTTTTGGGTTTCTTCCCCCCAACCCCCATGTAAACTCTACAGAGGGCACGGGAGGTTTGGCCTTTTACTCCAGGAGATTTAAGTGACAGTTGTGGGTTTTCTTCCTGATGTTATCCCTTTGGCACTCAGAGCAAGGATGTTTTAAACGACAGAGGAATGGGGTTGGGTTGTAAGAAAAAAGTAGGTTTAATATCACAGTGTCTCCTTATCTCCTGCAGCCACCACCTCTCTCTTGCACAGGGCTGCTCTTTTATCACCATGGTTGTGAGAAGAAAACAGCCTGGAGCTTCTGGGCATGGATAATAAAGCAACCAACAAATTAGGTGACCCTAATTACACACACCCTTCTTTCTTGCAGGGTGGCGGTAAATGCAGAGTAGAGCAAAATGAGTGTTTGTCAAAACCTGGGGCTAGCTGGCGTTCAGTGCTGCAGTGTGGGTCCAGGTATTCACAGAGCAGACCTCTGTGATTGCAGGCAGTGTTTCAAAGCCCTCTGGTATCTGAGGGCTTCAGAAAATACCACCTAAGGTGCCTGCGTTAATTGACCTCTTTATGAATGGGAAGGCTGTTTAAAAATCCCCGTAGCAGTCTTGCAGGAAAACATCCCTCCACTTTGAAGCAGGAGAGCTGAAAGGACACTCTCTCTTGAACCTCCAACAGAGCGTGCCTGTGTGCACAGCGGAGAGTGGCAGGAGAGCTGAGGTGGCATGGGTGAGGGCAGCTGCCTGGCCATGGATGCACCAGTCCACCAGCTCCCAGCAAGTGGGCTGAGCGTGACTATGTGGTGTCCTGGGTCTTTCTGTGCTACTGTGTGTACAGGTCACCTGAATCACAACAATGTAGGGGTTGAAAAGACCTCTGGAGATCATCTAGTCCACCCCTCCCACTAATGAAGGTTCACCTAGAGCAGGTTACCCAGGATCACATTGTCCAGGCAGGTTTGGAATCTCTCCAAAGAAGGATGCTCCACAACCTCTCTGGGGAGCCTGGGCCAGGCTCTGACACCCTCACAGCAAAGAATTTTTTTACTCATGTTCAGATGGAATCTCCTGGGTTCCAGTTTGTGCCCATTGCCCATTGTCCTATTGCTAGGCACCGATGATAATAGTCTGTCCCCATCCTTTTGACCCCTGCCCTTTAGATCTTGATTAACATTGATAAGATCACATCTTTTTTAGTTTGAGAAAGGAATGTGGGACTAGATGAGAGGTAGTTAATGTAATAACAGTGACCTGGGTTCCTTGGCAAACCAGACCTGTTCACACAACGTGCATTTGAACACCTTGTTCCAGATTCAGAGAGAAGCAGAGGTCATGCAAGCCAGTGGGTCCTCACCTCCTGGAGACACTGTGGCCATGCTCCTAGATAGGGTCATGGTGACAGAGATCGCCCTGCAGCACAGAGGATCTGGACAAGGCTGTGGAGTAGAAATCACTGCTCCTTTTTCACTGTCCAGAGGGCACAGCTTGGGCAATTGGTCTCTGGAGAAAGGAGGTACAGAAGTGCCTTTAGGATTGGAGAAGATACTTTGCACCATGAAGCTTAGAAAGCTCTGTCTGTTTCTTTTCTCAGGAAAGCAATGGTGAGGTGACCTTATTATCCCTGCAGCATCTCCCTGGTGAGAAATCTCTGGGTACCTCACAGGAAGGACAGAACAAGGACTTGTGTCTCACAGTAGACAGACACAAGCCAGAATTAAGAATTTGTCACGGTAGAGTGATTAGCCACTGGAACAAACAATGAAGGAAATGGTCGATTATTTTTCTCTTGAAGCCTGTTTTCCTGGCAAACATAAGGGATTTGGCTCACAGCAAGAGCAGGAAGGAATGTAAGAGTCAGATGCTGCCAGGTGATCTGATGGCATTCTGGACTTAGGCTCTTGGAAAGAGTGTTGTGATTAGAATTTTGTCACCTTCATATGCCTGAATGAGCAGTGTCTGTGCTTTTAACCCCACGTGCTCTCTGTTGTGCTAACAGAATATTTTATCAGTAGTTTTATTTGAGCTTCTGGTATTGGTGTGAAGTAGCCATTATGGCCAACAGTAAACAGCTTAGCTATTCCTAAAGCACAGATGTGACAAAGCAGGGCTGGGCTTGCTCTTAACCTGCTCTGATTGCATCTGTTGCAAGGGTGCATAATGTGTAAGGGAAAAAGCCTCTCTGCATCTGAGCATGGGCAACATGGAGAGAAACAGAGGTGTGGAAATTCAATTTCAAGCTGTTGAGGCAGAACAATAACATTATAAATTCCTGCTGTGCGGTAGGTTCAGTCATTCCTCTAATACAAATAAACCCCTGATGCAGCAAACTAATATTTTTCAGGGACATGTTATTGGAGAGTGGTTATAGTAAACTGCACCTTACTGATCCCCACCTGATATCCCAGAAGCTCTAGTCTTTGCACTGAGCACAATAAAGAAGAAAACAGCAATGCTGGAACCTTACTGGGTGATGGGATAATTTGTTCCTACTGTCCAGCAGACAAGGATGCACACTGGGGCTCAGAGAAGATCCCCTCTCCCCAGAAGGACCCATTCTGCTCTGCAGGTTGCACAGTGAGCTCTCTGGTGGTGGTGATGAAGAGGTGATGACTGTGTTGGACTCACTGTGCTGCAGAAGTACGATGGCCTCTCCCCAGAACAAGCAACTCTCCTGGGGCTGGTCCCAGGTGGAGAACCATGGTCTCTGGTTGCCATCCACAAATGGTACCTAAGAAGAGGAGAAGAGCCCTTGGCTTGTTCTCAGGGAGGACAGTTCTTAGTTTTTGACTGAGGCTGTATTTTATCTGCCGCACTGTGATCCCCATTACTGCCTTTGCCTCTGCTTGCCCTTCAGAGTCGTAGGATCTTCCTTGTTTGACAGTCCAACCCACTGAACTGAGGCATTGGGGTCAGAGTCAGTGAGCCATGCTGCTGGAATTAGGATACTTGGAGCCATACTGCTGGAATTAGGATACTTGCACATCTGGACACTGAATTTTCTTTCATCTGCACTGCTGATATATGTGGTTCCCTGTACATTGCAGCCTGCCACCAAGGTGTGTGTACAGTGGAGTGGTGGAAACTTTGCAGTGAAGAGTGTGTGAAGTGGGATGCGTGTGCTTTTAACATGGCATAATGCCAGGAAGCAGCACTTGAGGGGCCCCTGAAAAGTTCTTGGGGTTGCAAAAGTTCAGCAATTATCATTCTGTGGAAATCTGCCACATTTTTGTCAAGGTGAGGACCTCTGAAGGAACCCTACCCACGACACTTGCTGGTTTCCTAAGCCATCTGTTTCATATCGCTCAGAAGGTGTTCACAGATTTCCCCCCCAAAACTCAAAACCTTTTTCTCCAAAAGCTACTCCTTCCTCATGCATTTGTTTCCAGCACCTGATAAGTAACGTGCTCCTGAGACACCACTTAAACCTCTGTAACTGGAACTCCCTTCTCCTTAACTTTGTCCCAGAGACAAAGTATGAGAAAATCCATAAAAACTGGAAAGAATCTAAAAAAAGGGCAAAACAAACTTCTACTGGAATTTTAGTGGTGTTTATGCACATTGGCCATTTCCAATTATTTTTTTGCAGATGGACTCCCAGGTCTTAGCTTTCTGTTTGTGTATATGCAGAACTTAAAAACAAACCAAACCCAATTCCTACATGGAGACTGGTATGAGCAGGGACCTCTCCCCCATTTCTGGGAAAAAGAATGAGGTCTCGTGGGGTAGGCGTGGAGCTGTAATTAGCTCTCCAGCTGCTGGCAGGATGCACTTAGTGGTTCATCTAGCAATGGGAGGCTGACCCCTCTCCCTACAATAAAATGTTAAATATTTTTCAATGTGCTATAATTTGGGCTCGCTTTGATTCTGACTTTGACAGTTCAGCTGTTTTAGGCAAGAGGGTCTATTCTGACTCCTCTGTAGATGGCCACAGGACAGGAAATGTGCTAAATGTGCTATCACTGGGGACAGGGGAGTTGATGCATCTTGACCTTTTTTTCTGTAGCTGACAGTTTTCATCAATTTTCATTGCTCCACATCCACAAAATTACTGCTGAATTCACTGATGAATCCAGGTTTTCCTTTGTAATAGCAACCAATAGCTTCATAACAGGCTGGTGGATGTCTGGAGGGACATGGACAGTGTTGTTGGAAAGAGGCTGAGAAAGTAAATCCCACCAGTCATGTCTATGGTGTTCAGATAACACAGAGCATGTTTTGAAATGCTCGTGATATTCACAGTTTGAATGCACCTTTATGTACCATGGGCTTGTTCATTAAACTGTGTCCCTGCAGTGATCACAAGGTTGAGGTGTATTGTGTGTTATTTATGTACAATTTTTCTCATGCTGAAGAGGCCCCGTCACGGGCTGCTCCAAATGAAAGGATATTTGTGTGCCAGAAAGCAGCCCCATCACAGCTCAAGACAAGAGCCCTCAGATGATGATAGAGTGAGGAGGGCAGTGAAATAATGAGAAAGTACTGAACGGCCAGAGGTCTTAGCACATGACTAGCCTTATTCATGCCTTTTTGTAGACATCTTGGTAAGGGGCAGTCTCAGAAGAGAGCTGTCACTGCTCACAGTCTAAGTCTGGGCAGCACAAGGAGTGACTAAGAAGCTGGGGGTGGGAAAGAGACCCGAGTCATGAGGACAAGGGAGGAAAGACTTGAAAATAAAGAGCATGGCTGGTTCTTTCAAAATGATGGGGAGGACACAGCTGGAAAACTGGTCCTGGGAAACAGCATGGCAAGGAAGAGGCCCTGGAGATGGAAACTGCAGGGTAGGAGCTGGACTGGAGAGAATCTAGGGTGGAAACTGGAGAACAGGGACTCCTACAGGGATTGTGGCTGAAGATCAGGTGGGAGATGGGGCAAGAAGAGATGGAGGATGGATCACAAAGGGAAGGAGATGAAGAGCCTGGTACCCACACCTCAGTGAGGTCTGAGACAGAAGAAATGTGTACAGAGGAAGTGTCAGGGCTGGGATGGAGCAAGATAGGAAGAGATCTTAACCAGCTGCACAGGGCTTGATGCAGCTGACTTCTCTGACTTTGAAGCCCTAACACTTAAACAAGAGGATGCTTGGGAAACAGGGTGCTGCAGGTATAGGTTGGGGTTCCTGTAGGTCATTGCTAGCCTAGAGAAACATGCTGAACTGGAAGGTCCCACTGGCCCTTTTCCTACTGATAGACTGGGTGGCAAAGAGGATGGTACATGTCTTCAAGTGTTAGGAGAGATGATTTGCTCTAGATGTCCCAGTGAATTTGCTACATAGAAATTAGCCAAAGCCCTGCTCCTGCTTTTACAGCTGCCACCTGTACTAGCATGAGAGGTGACAGAAAAGTGTCCCAGCCAGTCCCGTCACTGCACAAGGGACAGCAGAGCAGAAAGTGCTTGGTCTCCTCAGTAGAACCTACCATGAGGAGTCTCCTGGACAAAAGCACTCAGGCTAATGCTGTACAGACCCTGCATATGTGTCCCTGTGTCAGTGTGAAAATGTTTTTTGGCACAAATGATCCTTCCCTTCCCTGCTGCTCTCTACCCTGTGCACTCCAGTCTCCCACCCACCACTGAAATGAGAAAGAGGAGCTGACACTGAGTCATTGCTGGGAAGGGAAGAGGAAACCTGCAGATCAAGCCACAGGGAGGATTCACACAGTTCAGCTGATCTGTGCATTCAGCCTCCCCCTTCCCTTTTCCAAGACCTGAATGGTGCAGCTGGCAGGGGCTGGCATTCAAACTGAGAGACACGTGTGTCATCCATGTCCCTGTGACCCTCTGGGCCATCTGTGGTCCGTGCCTTGTGCCAGCAGCTTGAGCGTGCCATGGAGGCGATGGAACCAGGGCTCCGGAAGGCACGTGTAAGGCAGAACCATGTCTTGCCATCTCCCAGCTCACTGCCTCTGTCCTCCACTGCCTCTGTGATGCTGCTGAATGCTGCTGAGGCAATAACTGGCCTCTCCCTAATGCGACACATTTTGGGGGAGGGGTTGCTGAGGAGGGACATGGCAATGGGTAGAGAAAGATTGTTTCTTTCTGGTCTGGAAGACCGATGGGCATTTTGTTCTTGTCAGGAGTTCAGGTCTAATCTGCTCCTGCCTCTCCTGTCATGAGATGAATTCCTTTTCCCTCATGTCTCTTGTCCTTTGCTCCTGCTCTGTCCATCAGGGGATAGAGGATGAGGGAGGATATATGTAAACAAAATCAAAGAAAAATAAATTATAGGGAGACAAAACCCCTAAGAAAAACAAAACTTAAAACTTCCTTTCTCTTTCTCGATCCTCCACAAAGTCTCCTTCTTCACAGCCAATACAAAGAAAACACCCTCTAAGCTTTCTCTTGGCAAGCAGAGCAGCATGCTCCAATTAAACAAACAAGCACTTGATGGCTGTGTAGCCTGATGGGTCCATGGGCTTATTTCTCTAAGGCCACCTTCTTAGATGCTCAGACAGTCTCACCTCAGCCCCTGGTCTGGGTGTTTTCTACTGCATGCACAAGCTTGGCTGCAGTTGGTCCTGCTCACTCGCTCGATCCAACGTGCTGCCAGGCAACCACTGGTGCTGCTGTGAGCTCCACACCCCCGTATGGTGTCCTGGACCACCAGCCATGTGCCGACCTCTTGGGACTTGCAATAGAGAGTGAAGTGTGTTAGGTCATGAGGGGCTCTGAGCTGATATAAGCACGGGCTATACCCAGAAATGCACACTCCTTGTTCTTCCCATTGCTTGCATGAGTCCTTTCAGCATTGCCCTGACCTTTCTCCCTGTTGTCACATTGCTCCGGAGTCAGGCTTCCAATGCAGAACTGCATCTATGCTTTTGTCTCCTGTCTTAAAGCCTGATCCAGCTGGCAATGAGTGGTATGGAAACCATGAAAGATGAGCTCCCTTCAAAAATATTTCCCAACTCAACCAGAAAACCAAGTTCTTTAATCTCTTTCAGCTTCCAGAAACCCCTTTTGCATCAGGAGGGGCAACAGCTATTCCCCTCCTCAGTTATTCAGAGAGGACAGCAAAATGTGACTCCTAAAAATGCAGGTTCAGTAACCTTGTAGGTGAGTCTGCCTGAGTGGCTGTCATCTTGCTCTGTCCCCCACCTTGTGTACAAAGCCAAGAGCCCCAGCTGCCACCCAGACCCAGAGTGGGGTGCCTGGGTACCACCTCCTCAAGGCCACTGAAGCTTTCTCCATCTCTCATTGCAATTTTGTGCTTGTCTAATCCACCCTCTCATATTTCCAAAGCTCTAACACTGACAGCAGAGGTGAACAGGTAGAACCATGATCTGAATGCTCTTCCTCAACATCTCTTCAAGCAACAGTCTTTTTTTTTCACACCCCCAGGAGCACAAGTGTAACTCTCCTGTTGCAAACAGCATTCCTGCTTAATCAGCTAAAGGAGTGATACTGTGTAAGAGCCCCTCAACCTCTCTAACAGGAATCAATCAAGGACCACCTCTTGAGCCACGTAGACTGGTAATGCTCTGTCTCTTGCTCTGCCCTTGCTCAGCAATGGTGGGAACTTCCTCAAGTCTTTTATGGACCTGTTCCTGCAACTCAGCTCTTCAGCTCATGAGGAGGTCTTGCAGTGATGCACCAAGTAGCAAGGAGGGGGATGGGTGTTTTCATCACTTTTTCCATTATAAAATACCTTTCTCTCTTCCCCCTGCCCTTCCCTACTCCTCCCAGGATCATGGCAAATTGACATGGAGTCGCAATGGGCTATTCAGAGGCTTGATCTCATCCCTGTTTGAAGAAAAACCTGGAGGGTTATTTTTAACGTCTGAAACATTAACATCTGAAAAATGTGAATGTGGACTGTTGTGCTGTGAGCTATGAGCACTCCAGAGGCCTCGGGCTGAAAAGAGAAACAGATTTTAAATATTAAGTGGAAGACATTTGACTGACCTCTTCTAGATAGATATGTGCCTTCTACATCATATCTTCAGCTGGGACCAGGGCCAACCTGGGGCCTCTGTCTCCTTCAGCGTTGCTGGCTTTGGTCCTTGCTGATCCCTGAGGAAGGAGATATAAGGACGTGCTCTGCCTCCAGGACACCCTCACCACTTTCTCTGGCATGACTGGGTCCCAGCCTGAAACACCAGTGGTGATGCAGGAGGGGCTGCACACCCTGGGAACTGGTGGGCTGATGACTGGGATGTGGCCCTGGTGTGAAGGGGTACTGATATCTGTGGGTGCTTTGCAAGGCTGGGGGATTGGTGGCTAGGGAAGAAGGTGTTAGTGCTATGTGAGGGTCACAGCATTTGCAGAATTTGCAGAAGGAAATGAATAATTACTTGTTTACTTTCATTGATTAGACTGGCTTGTGTTTGCAAGCCAAAATTAATAACTCACTGGAGACAAACACAAGCACTTTGGACCTAGTGGGGCTATATGGATTATCTTGTTCCTCTCTCTTTCCTCCTTGATATAAACCCTAATCCAGAGCTTTGGGACAAAGTGTCTGGTCCATCTCCATGATCTCTTACCCATAGCTGTGGGGACTCCTTTCTCCTGTGAGTAGCACAGGCTCCCCTGAAAGAGGACATGGGAGCAGACAAGGTCTACTGATATGGGTGTATAAGGCTCTCTGTTTCTCTGCTATGGCTCATAGTGTCCCACTGGGCTGGTGTCAAAAGCTCAAGTGAGCCCAAAGCCCTGATGGCAGCATTAGCACTGCACCGAGATGTCTGCCACAGCTGAAATCTCTTGGAGAGCCAGAGGGCTGATGAACATTTACACAACTTCTCTCTAGGCTCTTCTGGTGTTTAGTGGCGTGGACTAGAGAGGTACTCATAAAAAGTAAGATTTTGCTCTTAGCACATGAGAGTCCTTTAGTATGTGAAGTTGTGGTTTATATAGCCAAAAAGTGATTGACTAATCCAACATATTTTCTATCGTCTTGTATGGAATCCAATCTTGATTTAAATAATGCAATTGATGGAAAATGCCCTGCAGTCCTGGGGATGCAGTCTCACTATTTAAAACACAATTGTGCTTCATTTCTAATTGCAAATTGTTGTCAGCTGAACATGGCCTTGGCTGAAATCCAGCCCTGATTGTATTTATAGCTATTCAATAGGAAGACTGTGTCATGAATTTACCTTCTCTCAGTGGAGGATACTTACTACAGCCTGGCTCCCCCATTGCCATGACTGCAATCAGTGCAGCAGTGTGCACTTAGGCAGGCAGAGGAAGACTCCTCCTCATTATGCACATCTCCTGTGGCCAGAGAAAACACTTCACCTTTTCCCAGTTTTGTGTGCCACCTTCTGTTTGGTGAGAATGACCCTTTGGGGAAGGCACAACTCTCCCCAGTGAGAAGAAGCTCCTCCTCTCCTGGGATAATGGCTGCTGTTACCACCACAGACAGATGGCTCAGAGGAGTGGGAGGATTTGGGGCCTTGTGTGGTGTGTTCAGGATGTGGTCAGCAGACTTTGTGCTGGTCACAGTCCTTCACAGTGCAAAGGGCTGCCTGCACAGGGACTGCAGGTGAGGGCTGCAGTCTTCAGGAAAGAGCCCTTGCGTGACTCTTGTGCTTGGAAAGAGGGAGACCGAGGCTACATATGGAGCAGTGAGTCCAATTCTGGGCTTCCTAGTTGCACAGAGACAAGGAACTACTGGAGAGAGTCCAGAAGAGGTCTACAGAGATGATGAGGGAACTGGAGCATTTCTGTGATAGGAAAAGTCTGAGAGACCTGGAGCTTTTTAGCCTGGAGATGACAAGACTGAGAGGTGATCTTATGCTTATAAATATCTGAGGCACAGGTGACAAGAGGATGGAGTCAGACTCTTTTCAGTGGTGCCCAGTGGCAGGACAAGGGGCAAGGGGAACAAATGAGAATATAGGATGTTCCATCTGAACACAAGGAAAAACTTCTTTACTTTGAGGATGGTGGAACCCTGGAAGAGGCTGCCCAGAGAGGTTGTGGAGCCTCCTTCTTTGGAGATATTCACAACCTGCCTGGATGCAATCCTGTGCAACCTGCTTTACGTGAACCTGCTTTAGCAGGGGGATTGGACTAGACTATCTCCAGAGATCCTTTCCAATCCTCACCATTCTGTGATTCTGTGTTAGCAGAAGCACTAGAAATCTGGGACTGCAAGTGGCCAGACATGTTTGTGGAGAGAGTCACATTTAGCAACATCAGCAAGATCCTGATGGGAGGGAAACTGTCTGGGGACCAAAGCTGTCTTGCCTCTAGAAAGTGGGAGAGCCACACTTGGGTCAGGAGAACTGTGGGAATGAGGGGCTGGTGGAGAAGGACTCACAGTGATGTGTCTGTTGTGTGGTGTGCACCTCTTCTGGCCTCACACCATGATCCCATCCCTGCCTCAGAGAGCCTGGCATCACTGCAGATGTGAGGGAATATCTGTCCATTGTGCCAGGTTCTACTGTGGAGTCAAACACTTAGAGTGGTTAGAAAACAGATAATGAGAGAAATGATTTCTTGCATTTAGTGATACAGAAGCTATAAAGCTCTGAGCTTTTTGGAGATAATAGCTGTTAATTGATCTTTTTTATTACCTAGCTAATCTTTGATTTCTAAGCTTTTCTCTGCAGCAGCTGTTTTGAGTTGGAGGCAGGACATTGGTGACAGCTTCTGCTGAATCGAGGCTGCTTCCTCTGGCTTTGCACAGCCCCTTGGAACTCTGACTGTGTTTGAAAACGGTGTGCCCATGGATGGCTGATGGAGTGAAGTGTGGTTTCCTAAGCAGTTGCCCATGTGCATTCCTCTGGTTTGTGGCAAGCATGAGCTGTGATGTTCTGAGATTTATGTCAATGTAAAGGGATACATCTTTCCCAGTTTCACTGCCAGCTAAAAGGATGTTTCTGGGCTTTGCTTCACTGCTGTGGAGTGATTTGTGAATCTGAAGCCTGAGACTGGGGCTGGATAGCCCTGAGAAATGAGAATGTCCAACATTCACTCGTTTCCTACCTGGAGGAAGTCTTCTGCACATAAAACGGTTCTGATGCTATTGATTTCATATGCCTGTGTTTCTGGGAACATCACCTTTCCTTGAAGGGAGTCACTGTTTCATTTTCTGGCTATGCCACTTTGCAGTGCAGTCGGAGCTGTAAGCTGCAGACACAGGGAAGAGCTGGCTTTGAAGGTCTGGGATGCCTCAATGTGCCTTCTGATATGAAAGCAAATGCCTGTAGAGGTCAGGTCTCCTGCATGGATAAATTAAGGGGAAATGAAATGGAGAAAGAAAGATCCTCTAAAGCCTTCAAACTAGAGAAATGTCACTGTGGCTGTGTAGAGGCCATAGAACACTGTTACAGGACATTGTCCTCTGGAAGACAATGCTCTGGTCTCCAGTACTGTATACATCTGTGATGTGAGGGACATGCAGACAGGACAATAGGAACTGCAGGCTGCTCTCGTGACAAAATACCACTTTTTGTACTGTGGGATGGAACTGCTCTTTCCTAAACCTTTCCCCAGTTTGGAAAGCCTGTGGGAGTTCTCTGCAGTTGCACCTTTAACCAGCTAATACTCCAGTTACCAGGAAGAGGTTGCCTTGAGGTATGGACACTTGCAGGGGTTTTCTTACTGTCAGTCCCACACTCACATCAAGGTCTGAGTGAGGACCTCTGTTCAGATGAAGGCTCCCTTAGTGGTGAGATGGAAGGGGGTTGACTGACAGACTTGAAATATTTATAATGAGTGCCTGTGTCAGCATATAAGATTTTTTTTTCTCCTCTACTGCAGGATGCTACACACCAACATAGAACATATGGTAAATGGACTGGAAGAATTAACTTTTGTCTTCTAACTGCTAGGGATCTGTGCTATTTTAGGGTTGGAGTTGAACTCAACCTGCCATAGATATGGGGGACATCTGTTATGGTCTGGCAAAAGCCAGTGGAGTTATGCTAATGTAAACCCCAAACTTCTGCATGTGTGGCCTGATTTGGCTGAAGCTGCAAGCAAAGCAAATTACTTCTCTCCTCGTACAGTAATGAAAAGCCCTTGTTCCCATCACAGGAAGCCTGTATGATGGAGCTCTGCTTGACACATCTGGAAGTCTGGGCTGGGTGCATCTGTAGGAAAGAGGAGTTGTTTTAGGTGGGAGGGATGTCTGTGACCTCACATTGCTCCCAGAGAAGAGGCCTGGGCTCCAAGCAGTCTTTGATATCAGCAAACAGAGCCTGCTGGTGGACTGGCCTGCTGGCAGTAGCAGGGATAGCAGACCTAACACAGATATGATGCAAGGTTGTCTTATTTAGAATCGTAGAATCATTTAGATTGGAAAAGACCTTTAAGATCTTCCAACTCTTTAGGATGGGATCAGTCTTGTGGAAGTTGTTAGTACTGTTACCTTCATTTATCTCTCAGCTGTTTTCAAGCCATCTTGTCTTCAGCATTCAACAGCAGCTCTCAGAGATCTGCCTCTTGTGAGCTTGGTACTGAGCTATTGAAGCAGCTGTATGCACATCTGCCTAGTCTGGGGAGGGAATGTGCAAAGGACTCCCATGGTACCCATTTGGAGAAAATATTTACTCACTTCTGAAAATAGCAGCTTTTTATCAATCCAGCTTTGGGACACAAGACACACAGCTTCAGAATAAAGCTCCCTCATGTGCAACTTAATTTTGAAAGAAATGAAGGAGCGGGGCTGTTACGGTGGGTTGGGAGCCTATGTGGAACCAAGTACTCTTAAAAATAAATAAAATATTTTAAATCTCAGTTTAAGAAGTAGTGTCTCTATGGGACCAAACCCAGCTGACATGTCCTTACAGCACATGCAAAAGCACAAAGGCAGACGAAGCACAAAATAGTTTCCCCTTCCTTCCCACTCCTCCATACATCTGCCTGTGGTTTCTGACGTGCTCTGGTGTGAAGACAGACTTTGTAAAATCCAGGCCAGCTCCCCAGAGGATAGGGTGTTAGCACATGTCTGTAGATGTCAGTGATGAAAATGGAAAGTACAAGTGGGGAAGGCAAGAGGTGCCAGGGTGATGCCTTAAATCCTTGCTTCATAATGGAGAGGGTTATTTGGTTAACGCTCCCCTGGGGGGAGTTTGTGGATAAAGTAGTGAGTCCCCAGAAGGAACATCTGAAATAAGTCTGCTAGGGGTGCCCTTCTGCTGCCCATGCCTGCAGCATGCACAGTGCTTTGTGCACCCTCTCATTACCACTGTCACCTCATTAGTGCCCATGGCTTCTGCGGCCAGCCACAGCACATGCCTGTTGCCTGCCAGCATGTGGCAGTCCCCCAGCTTTGACACGTCTCAGTGTAATTCCATGAAATGTTCTTTTTAGCCTCTTTTTTTTTTTTAATCTCAGGGTGAAGCTGGAAGTTGTACCGGGAAAAAAGAAACAGCAAGTGTTCTCCAGGAGGCCTGGCCACAGCACAAGGGCTGGCATGTTGCAGGGGCTCCATGCAGTCCTCCGGCAGCATAAGCTGCACGGGGAGTATTTGAAACGCATGTTGGAGCTCAAGTTCCTTTTCACTCTGGCTAGTTAATTTGCAGTCTGGCTTATACTTGGATTAATGTTTAACCATTCAGCCTCTGACCCTGGCTGAACATTTCACAGCACTGGGGATGTGCAACTGCCTTACAGAAGGAAAGAGTTGATGCCCATGACGACTAGTGCTGTGTGCAGGAAGAAGTCTCCCATCCCTCTGCTGGAGTGCTCCAAAGGATGGAGCATCTCAGTTGCAGGAAAATACTGGGCTGAGACTGGTGAGTGCTCTCACCTCTTCAATAGCAGCCAGATTATTGGCTTGCCTTGCAAGCAGATAGCTGGCTTACCCAGTGCTACAAAGATCAAATGCACAGCTCCAAAAGCTTGGTCTCTGTCTCTGCTCTGTGTCTTTATTCACATCAAATGGTTTGGCTAATGTGTCCTGAACAATTCTCCATGCTCATCAGGAAAAGTGAGGGCATGAACAAGGATTTCAGCTCAAACAAGGGTTTGTTGCTGCCTCTTGGCATATGTTGACTTCAGCTTCCACTATTTCCCTGTCTCTTCCTGAATTATAACTTGTCATGGCATTGTGTGGAACTAATGCAATTACTCATGATGGTTTTTCCATGATGTTAAAGCCTGGATCATAGTCACAAAGTCCCACTTCTTCTGTAAAAGCCATGATCTGGGGGTTCATAAAGTGTGATACAGGATTCAGACATGTAAGACAGGTGAACTGTGTCTCCTGAAAGAGTCACTCAGCTCCTGCACAACTTGCATAAATTCTGCATCCAGGCACACAGTGGTAAGAGGAACTTCTTGGACTCGGTGCAGATCTTTCTGCTCACATGTGGTGTCTACCAGCTGTTTGCAATCAATATTTTTCCGAGTCTTGCTGGTCTCTATGCTTTGAGTTCAAAGCTCAAAAGATGCTTCTCAGACTTCCCTGTACCTGTAATGACATATGTCAATATTGAGTCTGCAGAGGACATGCGTTTATTTTTTTTGTGACAAAATGCTCCTATAACAGTGAGCACTGGCTTTCTGAACACCAGTTCAAACTATGTATGAATGGTGTCCCAATTTAGACACAATTCTGTGTCTCCAAAGCCTTCTGGGATGATGTTGCTGAAAAAATATTCCTGCGGCCACTGTTGTGCCAATGTTTTAATCCATCTTTTAATAAACTGTAACCGAAGAACAGAGTGTGGAATTCATCAAATGGTGTGTTGTACCTCACTGGGGAGCAGGGTGTTGGAGCCAAAACTGAAGGCAGCTGCTGCAACTGCTGCCTGTAATTCAGCCTCACCAAAATATTGACTATTGTTACTTATGCCCCAACATGGAAAGCATTTAGTTTAATATCAGTATTGGCAACACTGTCATTGTTGAAGTTAGGACTCTGGAGTCAGTTGAGCGCTCTCAGCCCCCACGGATCTGGGGGGAGGTGGGGGAAGGTATCTGGAAAGTGCTCCCTCGATGTACACAGCAGCTTTTGAAACGCCATGCAAGACGTGTTAATCATCTGTTCTTCATATAAAAAGGGGAAGAGTTATGAGAGAATAATTAAACCAGCTGAAAAGTGTTGGCAGACTGCACCCTCCCTGCACAGACCACACAACAGCTTGCTATGATCAGCAGAAAGGGCTGAGAAGCCCTGAGTGAGAAGCGGGAGGGATGCTGGCCTGGTCCTTCAAGACCCTTCTCTCACCCCATGCTGGAGTGCAAACCCATCTGGGGCTGTCTCAATGCCCCCCACCTCTGAGGCATCTCCAGCAATAGTGGAGCTTAACTCAGGCTTCTGAGTTGCTTCTTCTGGATACTAATTTCAACAGGGAAAATTCTGATTTGGTGTTAGGGAACTTTTTTCACCATGAGGGTGATTAAACATTGAAACAAGAATGGATTTCAGTCCCTTGGGAATTTTAAAGACTCAACTAGAAAAATTCCCTCAGCAACCTTCTCTGAGCTGTCTTTGCCCTGAGCAGGCACTTGGAACAGACACCTCCAGAAGTTCCCTTCAACATCAATTAGTGTGCCATTCCTGTGCTTCCATTATCTGTCTGGGCCATAAATGGTCACAGACACTTCCAGGAAAGGTCTGTCAAAGTGTTACCTCTTTATTTATTTTAAGAGATAGAAGAATCCTCTTGGTTAAATATTGGCCTTGTGGGGACTGTGGAAGTTGCCCACTGGTCACTGGGCTCAGGCTGGGAGTCACTGTTTAGCCATTTCCCACCTCCAGAAAAAGTCTTCTCTTCACCTGAAGACTCCAAAGAGATTCACATCTTCCCTGGTTGGCCGAGTCAAATGGTTAGTTACCTCCATTCTTTGAAACGTCTCCCTTTTTGAAAAATCAGAATTGCATCTGAACTCGAGATGCTGTTTCAGGTTTGTCACTTTACCTGACAATTCATTATAGCATAGGCTACTAAATAACCCTCTTCTCCTTCTCTGGAAGGTGAACTCCAGTGAGTCTCATTGTGATATCTTCGGCTTGTGCAGAAGAGTAATTCATCTCACTTCTCTTTTATCAGCGGGAGACCAGGAGCAGGTAAACTGCTGTTTCATGGTAACATCTCACCCAGCAGCCCCTTGATTTGCTCTTAGCTTGTAATCTCCACAAAGAAATCCATTTGTGTGTTTAGCTGGTGTTTGTTTCCTCTTCTGTGCTGAAGCAGCCTGAGATCATGGTGCTGGGTCTTCTGACTGTGCATGTGCTCCAGGCACCAACATGTGAAGGGCTGAGATGGAAATGAAAGAGGTGCTTGAAGGAGATTATCGCTCCAGGGAGCAAAACCAGCCTTGTGGTATCTCTTATTATGGTGTGCCCCAGGGCAAAGTTCTGTTTGCATTGCATGGCTCTTCCCTGTATGGTTTGAGGACCGGCATTTGGCCATGGCAGGTCTTGCCTCAGCCCCATTGCTCTTCTCAGTCCAGGCCTTACCATGTCCTGAGCTGTGGTGACAGTGTAGATGTACTCTGGATAAATCCCAGCTCACAGCATGAAGCACAACAAGGAATGTGATGTCTTTCTGTCCCACAGATGAGTTTCCCAGAATTACCATCGGGAGTGGACGAACAGCCTGTCTGGGGTTTCAAGATGGTCTGTCTAACTGTTGCAAGGCAAGACTGTAGGAAATGGCTGGTACCCCTGTTCTGAGTAACATGCACTGAGAGGCAATAATGTCTCCGTTTTGGAGCAGGAGAAACACAGACTTACGTTACCCAGTTGTCTTAACTACAGCTGACAGTATGAAATGGTGATCAAGGCATATTTTTACTCCTCTATTCCCATGCTTTGTGGTCTCTATGGTTTGGTTTGAAAGCAGATGAGATGAGCCCCCTCGTGGATCCTGGGATGCCAGGGCAGGTCTCCTCGCCATGCATCACTCTCTGACCTCAGAGGATAGATGTGACTTTAAATGTGTCCCTGTAGATAGTATGAAGATGAAAGTGGTGGCTGAAGGAGGAGAGACTTGCAGGGCAAGCCTCTCCTCCCTCCTTCTGAGATAAAAGGAAATATCAAGCCTCTGACAGTCACTCACATATAAAGTGTTTTTTACGTGCTATGGCAGAGCTGGAATTGGTTCCCACAGTGGTATTTCCTGTCCTGTAGCCTTGTTGGTAAAGGAAATGTTCATCCCAGCCTTCTTGGTGCTGGTGTAACTGGGAGGAGGATCAGGCTGCAGCCACTGGCCCCAGTACCTCTCCCACCACTCTGTGAAGCCCTGCAACTGATGCAGCAGAGCTCAGAGAGAAAACTCTTTTCCTATCACAGGTGAGAAAATAGGAGACCAGGATGCAGTCAGGCTCTTTAAGAAAATAATTCATCTATTGAAGTATTTGTATCTACTAGAAGAGCTGTCTTCCATTCTCCTCATTTCCCAAAAGATTTTGATAATACCGTAAGAACCTCTTATCCTCATTTTCTAGTGAGCTCTATGCTGATGACAGCTTGAGCTTGGAACTGTGAAATCAGAAGTAAATGTTTCCTGGAAAGCTGGCAAAACCAGATTTCTCTAAGGTTTAGTGCTTGCTGGCTTCCAGGTATGTTTCCAGGCTCTGCACAGCCAGTATGAGACAAAAAACCCAACATACCCTGGTCATGTCTTAAATATTTGAGCAGGAGTCATATGTCTACATTGACCTGAGCTTCACCTCCTGGATTTCTCTTTACAAATCCAGCCTTCTTGGGAGCAACACCGATATTCTGTTTGGTGAGCTTGCTCCGTGCATAATGGCTGCTGGTTTCCTTCTGCTCTTCTCCCCCTTCTGCTCAAGATAATGACTATTTTGTTCCTTGCATTGCTGCATTAACTCCATTCAGTCAAGAGAAGGAACAGACCACTGTCCACAGGTCCTGCAGAAACAAAAATAGAGTATCACTTTATCTTGATCATTTCACACTTAGCTATTTGCTGCCATTAGTTTAAGGATTCTGATTAAATTCTTTGTGAAACCCCTTATTTTATGCCCTATGGGCAAATAGCTGTTTGTGCTACTTTGCTAGATCACAGCTGTTGTACAGTCCTGAGAGCTGGCAATTCCTCCAGCAGACTCCAGCTCTGGGAAGCCTGGGATCATCAACTCCAGTTTCGCTTCTCATTTTTGCTGATAAGTAGCAAATAACCAATTTCAGCTCCTCAGACCTTCTGTATTCCTCCATGAAATTGTGATGCTTGTAAGAAAATAATTTTAACACTTAAAGTCCACACTGAAGAGGTGAGCAAAGGAAGGAAGCCAAGAGTATCTCTCCTGGGATCTGCAGTAAAAGAAAAGAGTTGGGGGACCTGCCCACAAAGCAGAAAAGAGGACTAGTGCATATTACAGAGATTTTATTTCAGGATTGACTTTCCTGTAAACATTCATGATGAAGCCACTTGAGTCCTAGTTGCTTCCTCTGTCCATGGACCATGATGAGGAGTGCCAGGATACTGAGCTTAAACACTTGGCCAACAGTTCCAAACCAAGATCATGAGACTGACATTTGTAGAGCTTGTAACCTGGAGAAAGGCTGTCTGTGGTAAGGGAGAGTGGGCTGAGCACTACGTGGCATTAGAAGAATGTCATAGTATTAGATACTGAGTTTGAAGACCAGTGGCAGAGCTCTGCAGTTGGAGAAGTTTGTGTGCACTCAGAAGGTGTATAAAATGAATAGCCCTTTCACCTAGTTCAGTGCCTTGGTCTTCAATGCCCTCTGGCTCTCAAACAGGAGAGAATTTATTTAAGTCAGCTAGCATTTCAAAAGTCCCTAAATCTCCTGAATGGACTCTTCTCTTGTGTGCTGTATGATGTTGGTCCCAAGTATTTTCCAGTCTCCTAGAAAATGTCATCCTCTCACCTGCTGGTTATACTGATAAACCAGCACTTTTTACTCCCCAACTTAGCCACTTTACTTTTTCTCACTGGAATGAGCTTCCACTAAACATTTCTTGCCCTCCTCCTCCTAAATGTCCCTTCCAAATCCTCTCTGCTGTCACACTTAAGTGGCTTGTTGATAATTTTGTGACTTCCCATGGAGAAAGGGAAAGGTGCCTGAATGCTGTGCAGTGAAAGCTCTAATTTTATCTGGCAAGCACAGAGCATGCTATAGTTTCCATTTAACCTTGCAAGAGAATGTCCTGTATGAATAACGGATTCAAGAGGAAGTTTTGAAAATGGAAAAACCAGAAGTTGCTGTGCTCTGGCTTCATGCTGGGGCCATCTGGTTTCTGTGGCTAATGCGAAATGCTATTGCAGGTAACAAAAGCACAGAGTGGGGAGGTGGGACTGCAAAACCTCACAAGCACCTGCCTTGTGTCAGTGAGTTTGTTTGGCAGATGGTGTTGGGCAGGTAGCAAAAATGAGGACACTGTCTCAAATAGGCAGGAAATTCAAACTCCTTTTGCTCTGTGCTCAGCATCAGCCCAGTCAGATGGAGAAGGTGTACTTGTACACTCACCCCCTTTGGTTGCTCCTGCAGTATGAAAGGGACATAAAATTCATGCAAGTGGCCATGAGATGTGGAAATGTTGTTGGAGGCTTCTCTCTACTCTGTGGAGCTCATGCAGAGCAGACACCAGAAACAGCCTCCCTTTTGAGGTTAAAACAGATGTGATGGGCTACCAGAGCTGACACTGCAGCCTTTGTACAGATCAGCAAATTTTGCTGGTTCTCAAGCCACGGCTGAGCTCTGTTGCCTGCACTTGTGCCATGACATGCCTGTGTTTGCATCCACTTCCTTCTTGCTGCTTAATGCAGGGCTGGCCAGCTGCTTGTTAGTCCCTGGATGAAGTCTAGCACCCCTGGGTGCTGCCTCCTTCCCTCTCCTCAGAGCAAGATGAGATACCCCTGTGTTCAGGTAGTAACCGTGGCTGGAGTTTGTGTTGCCCATTCCCCATTGCAGATTTTTCTTAATGCTGAATTGAGAGGAAGAATTTAGTGCCTTCTCATTACTACCTAGAGAAAGCTCACCAAATAAAGGAAAAGAAGAGGAGAGGAGAGGAGAGGAGAGGAGAGGAGAGGAGAGGAGAGGAGAATGAAGGGAAGGGGAAGAGAAAGAGAGAGAAAGAGAAAGAGAAAGAGAAAGAGAAAGAGAAAGAGAAAGAAGAGAAAAAATCCAGATGTTCTTGTGGGTACCTCTTTGCTTCTTTATTTATTTTTTATATTGAAATTTTAGTTGAAAACAGGACGTTTTTTAAATATACTTAGCACTTAACTGGTGCTTGCCAGTTACATCTCTCCAAAGCTGGCAGTCATTTTCCAAGACGAAGGCTTTTACCTTTTCCCTTATGACTCTTCCCTGCTACAGTAAATAAAAAAGAATTTGTAGAAAAACTTTCTCATCTTCCACACTATGTTTGGTTTACATTTATGTATAAGCTTATGCAAACACATGCACTCAGAAACTCCCTAACAAAGCTATTACCCACATCTCTGGACTTTTAATCTTACAGCTACTGTGTAATTTGTAGCTGGGTATTATTTTATAAGCCACAAGTACCAGTGTATTGATTCTAATGTCATAGACATACCTTTAAGTCATCGAATGAAAAGCCACCAGCTTGTCACCTGTGAACAACATTTTTATTCTGTGATGCTTCCCATCTGTTAATATCTGTTGAGAACTGACTGCTACAGTAAACTGTGCATTGTGTTAGGCCTGGCTTTATCAACAACTCCCAGGGGGATTGAAGGAAGGACCATGTATTGTGGCCAATCGTGGGTGATGGAGAGAAGAGGTGGTCCCTGGACTGGGATCCCCGAGGTGGATAGCAAAATTCCTAAAGTCTCCAATAATGTAGAGAGGGTCAGCCTTTGCCTGGAGCTGACATACCACAGCTAAAAAGCACTTCTCCAACAAACCCTGTCAGCATCTGCTTGATTCTGGGGCACTGCTGGACGCAAACACATCTCTGATTTTATGCCTGGTGAAAAATACTTGACTTCTGACGGGATGAGAGGGGATGAGCCCTGTGTGACACAGCTTCTCATGGGACACAGGCTCCCGTCACTCACCCCAGCCCAGCCCTGCTTGAGGCACAACACTTGCCCAGTGCACTTCTTAATGCATAAGTGATATTCATTGCATATGGTCAGGCAGACAGCATGGCTCCAGACTGCAAATCCCTTCCAGGAGTCAAGCTCCCAGCCTCATAAACATGCAGTCCGCCACTCCGGAGGACATAAGACCTCCAGGCCATTATTAGCCAACATGAAGCTTATAAAAGACTCTATAAACCAACCCATGATAAATAATTTCACAAGTAATACTGTGGCAGTGTAGAGCTTGTTTGGAGTTTGAAAGCGGCTGCAGTGTGCTGCCAGGAGGATTAAATGCTATCGCTGTGGTTCAGGCATTTTACAGAGTGTCAGGGGAAGGTACATGTGGTTTTTGTTTGTTTGTTTGGTGAGGAGTTAATGTAAGAAGTGGGGAGAGCAGAGAAGGTCCCACATGTGCACAGCGTAAGGGGGAGCAGGTTCTGGGGGCTGGAGGCTGACCAGTGCTGTGGGACAACCTCACAGAAGGTGACCTGGGTATGTTGTAACACCTATTTTATATATTATCTTTCAGCCAAAGCTCACGGGCTGGAGACCTTTGACATTTTGCCAGGCGAAGGATTACCTCTGGGATGAACTGACATGGAGAGCTGCAGGAAACTCACAGTGGAGACCCGGAAAGGCACTGGCTGGTGGCTGGCTCCACTGTCCTCATCCCTTTCCCAGCATTCAGGGAGTGATGCAGACCTTTATGGAGAGCTTCAACCCACAGCCTGAGACTTCTAGAGACAGAGTTGACTGAATGCAGCTTTGTGGGAAGGAGCTCAGCCCCACTGCTGGCAGCACACCTCCCTGCACACAGGTGAGCTGCAAAGATGACAGTGGCTTCAGTGGTACATCCTGAGGTTTCACTACTGCAGGCTTTCGGCAGCTGGAGTCTGAGCTGGGTTCTAGGAGGAATAAGGGCAAGTTGTACTCCTTCTGTGACCCATCTCTCCCGGATTTCTGGTTGCCGTGTTTTACTGTGCTGCCTTCAAGGCAGTAAGTTATTGCCTTCCAGAAGAGTCCTCAAAATAGTGTGAATCATTTTTGTACAACATGTGTTTTGTTTCCATGGTTATTAGATCCAGGTTTGCTTACATCCATCCTTCCTTGGCACAAAATGTTTCTGTTGTCTTTTCAACTTGTGTATTTGCCTGAGCTCCTGCTACTGCTCCAAGATAAGAAATGTTTTTAAAAGAAAATGTATCCAAGAGGTATGATGCTCCCAGTTTAGAAACTAAGAGGGGTATAAAATCAACATGGCATTCTTAAGAAAATGAGTGAATGTTTGAGTTGGGTGTAGTCCAGCTCACATCTGAAGCTGTTGCCCTCAGCAATCAGATAAACCTATTTCCTCATAGAAAATGCCACTTTGGTTGGTTAGTTTGTTTCAATAACCAAACTTCTTGGCCGAAGACTCAACTTGAAAAGCAGGAGGGGCAGATTCTGACTTAGAGCTGGTGCAGAGGAGTAGGAGAGAATCAAGGAGAAGGCTATTTCTCATGTTGAACACAACCATTGCTTATTATACAGCTTTCCTTGAGCCTATGCCAGATCCATTAAAGTAAGTGGAAAATCTTCACACAAATGGGATCTAGCCCCGGCCCCAGGGATTAAATAGTTTACAGGGTCTCAGGTGGATCTTCACATAGGAACAGATCATGCTCCTGTTGAGCAAAGTCCCTGCTGAGTTTATATTCTTGTTCTTTATAAAGCTTATGGTCTTTATGTGTTGCCCTCTGCTGTGTTGCCTGTGATCAGCTACAGTGGTCACAGTGAACCTCATCCAACTGTTAACAACTGACCTATGGCTGCACCCCCAGGTTGGTGCTGATGTCTTGGGTCACCAGCTGCAACACCCATGGGGAAGAGTGTGAGCCCTGCTCTGGAAATTGGGATGATAAACTCGTAGTTAAGACTAGCATAAGGTGCCAGCCTCTAGATGGGATGATGCCTTTTTGTGTGTTGTGGAAGACCCTGGTTGGTAAAAAACACTTCTCTGTGAGCAGCTCGCTGGGAGCCACTGAGAGCCTGCACCAGATAGGGATTGAGGTATTTGCCTTTGCTTTTTTGCCTTTGCTGGGTCTGGCAGCTCTCCTGGTGCAACATCTGGAGGGTTCTATGTATATAGCAAATATCAGAGAGAGATGTTGCAGATATAGGAGAATATAGCTGGGAAATGGCTTGTGTCAAATGGAGCTGTAAAAGCAGCAGCTCGAATTAGAGAAAATGGGTTTAAGTGCTTTGTGTTTTTCCTGAGGGAAGTCCTTTCTGCAGTTTCTTCTTCCTTCCTTCTTCCTCATGTTTTCTTGTCTGTTGTAGACTTTTCCATTTTTTCCTTCAGTTACAAAGGGTATCTTTCCCTTGACCCACTACAGCCAGCTGAGGCTGGAGGTCAAACATGCTCCTGGGACCACAAGAGCCTTCCCATAGCCTCTGCCTCAAAGAACAGGGTGACATCATCACCACAGGAGGCATTTCCCCTTAGTCTCAAACATCTCTAGTTTTCAGCCTCAGAGGAGCTCAAAAGAGCCCTAGGTCATTCGTCTGTCTGTGGCAATCTGCATGACCTGCTATGTCATACACTGAGCAATCAACACCTCTGCACATGTGGTTGGTGCACAGGAGGAAGGTCCTTGGAGAGATAGAAATACTGGCTACAACAGTTAGGAAACAACCATGTAGCAAGTGCAAATTGTTAAGGAGGTTGCCCATAAAGCAAACCTCACAGCCTCCATAGAAGAACATCAGCAGAAGATGTGAAGGAGCTGCTTCAAGTCAGGAAAATCCCTGTTGGTTGGTGCTCCAGGGATTGTTCCTGGAGCATCTGGTGGTACAAGGAAGGGCGAGTGCCCTTGCCTGGACAGCAAGAGGTCACGACAAGAGAAGAAAAACATCAGGATGTTATATTAAAAGCACATCTGTGCACAGTCTGGAATGGTAAATACTTTTTCAGACTCCCTTCATAAAGCTGCAGTGTTTAAAAGTGCTGATAAAGTGCATTCCGATGTCCTTGAAGTACTGCAGCGCGCCACACACACCACACAGTGTTTATAGGAAAGACGGCCAGCCCGGAGAAGAACGGCAAGAAGAATGGGCTCCTACATGTGAAGGGGAAGGATTTGTGGATTGTCACCAGAAAATGGGGTCCAGCTGGCTTGTGCTGTCCTGGCCTTCGGAACCCTGGGGACTCTGGATCGCACTGTGCCCAGGACAGGCGGTGAAGCTCTGGTGTGGCGAAAAGAGAACCAGCAGTGCTCAGCATCCTTCACTACTGCCTCATCTCGCATCTCACACGGGACACTGTGGTCCGTAACGACAGTCCCTCTTTTCAAGAGAGGTGTCCACATGTTTTTGTGGCTGTTTTTTCTCTCCCCCATTTGTCGGGTTTTTCTTGCAGGTTTATTAACCCCCTTTGTGCCACCGAATTTCTGTTGAGATCTCCTTTCTATTCCTTTGGGCTCCCTCTTCTAGTGTAGTCATGAACTTTGGACAGGGGGTTGTTGTTGTTAGAGGAGCTATTGTCTCTCCCCTGGCTCACAGAGGAGCACCCATTCTTCCCACCATGTAAGTAAAGTTCCCTGCTAAGACTGTTCTCCAGAATAAGTAAGTCCTTTCGGAGCAGTTTGAAAAAGAGGTTTGAAAACTCTATTTGCAGCACAAAGCAAAGTGAGGTGAAGA
Organism: Chloroceryle aenea; assembly: GCA_013399075.1. Taxonomy (NCBI): domain Eukaryota; kingdom Metazoa; phylum Chordata; class Aves; order Coraciiformes; family Cerylidae; genus Chloroceryle; species Chloroceryle aenea. The sequence goes on along the minus strand of VWZY01011344.1, from coordinate 51,156 downwards.
TGGATGCTTTGGAAAGCAGCTGTGGAGTTGGTCCAACACCTTTCTGAGTCTGGGCTATGCTCTGGCTTTAGTGGAAGCTGTGTTTTATTACAAACCTCAACAATTTTCAATACAAGGGCTGGGAAAAGTCTGCTGAGGAGTTTATCACTTAACAGAATATTTCAGATTTGAAGTGGCTTGGGCCATGCACTGTTGCAAAGGGCTTCTTGTTGCAGTTGTGCTGTGACTGCCTAGTTAAGGATCTTTACATTGAATTGGTTAAAAATGAACAGCACCGGGGGGAGAGAAAGCCATAGAGCTAGGGAAGGAGATGAAAGTGTCAGGAGTGAGGGGCTGCAAAAAGGATGACCAAGGCTGTAAGAGGGGGAAGACTGCAGGGGAAATGGTGTAATGTCTTGGTCCTGCCTCAGCAGTGATGTGGAAGGAGTGAGAGAGGTGTTGAAGGCAGAATTGAGAGGCAAACAGAAGCCAAGGAGGGACAAGTCACAGACACAGAAGACAGTGGGGACACAGCAGTTTCTTGTGACATAATCTGCAAAAATGGCAGTTAAAATATTAAATGTCAGTGTGCTCATGATGCTCAAGTTTTCCAGATCTGATGTAAGTGGATACAACTCCCCAGGGGCTTGTAACTCTTCATGTCTTGGACCTCTGGAGCTTACTTTCCTGGCTGCTGACATCTGTCATGCCACCTCAACTCATGGTGCCACCCTGCCACCTGCCCAAATTCACTAACACTTCTGGTCCCATGAAATGTATGAATCATAACTTCCATGCCACAGCTTTCTGCAAGATGGTGTTTCCAGAAATAGCATCCCGCGAGCCAAGAGACGTGATATTGCCCTTACGGTGGTGGAGGCCCAAAGAGAGGGAGCACAGAGGGAGTGTAAAGAAAACAATCCACCCAACGGTGCTGTGGGAGGAAAGAAAGCACCATGCAGGATCCAGCCTTCCTTTGGATTTTCCAAGTTTGTAAGTTGAAACGATCAGAATTTCAGTGCATGATGAAATTTGGGAATAGATACTCCATTGGTGAAAGAGTCATTGCATTACAAAAATATCCACTAGCACTTTAACCTCAGCTAATGAAGACGTGTAGTACCTGAAATAGGGTGATATTTTAATGCAACTGGCAGTGTTTCCTAGTACAGTACTTTTCTCCTGATGTAGATTTCACCTTAGGCTTTCCAATAAGTACAGCATTCTTTTACCAACTCTAACTCAATCAGATGCTCTATGGATGTACTTGTTATTTGAAACTATGTGAGGAGCAACTTCTGAGGTGTGGAAGAGCTGTCACAACTGTAGAGCTAATGACCTATTTGTAATTTATTCGTAGTGCTTTGACTTCTTCCTCATCCACATGTTGTTGTTTATGTGCCCTGGCCAGGTCCTCAAACACTTTTCAAGCTATTTCCATGTGAAATGATCTTATTTGTGTCCTAATGCACACTCTTATTTTTGGTTAATCAGTCTCACAGGTACCCGTTAGCAGCAGAGCGATGTTTATATGAATATTGTCAGGTATTAAAAAGGTCAGGGCCTTAGAGTGAGACTAGAACTGAGGTGAAATCAAAATAGTATACCCATCTAATCAGCTGCAAATGGGTGCTTTGCATAAAATTGGTTCCGAAGATACTGTTTTGATGCTGCTGCATCACAAAGACAAAAGATGCTTGTTCACTGCATGTAAGAAGTGTTATTTAGTGAAGTCATTCTGATTTCCATAGGATAAACACTTATTTAGGCTCTCTCATTTCACTGATTATATCTACTTTTCTAAGTAAGTCTTCACCTGATATGTTCCAGCCACACAGAAAAATAAGTAACGTCATTGTGGCCTGTAACTAGGGTTTTACTATGGAAGCTTGCTCTTGTGACCCATAAATACTGGTTTGGTTTAGTACCACCAGGGATAGGTTTAGCATATCAAATTTGCCTGCCAAAATGATGGAGAAAAAAAAGTAGGAGAAAATGGAAAAGAGGTAAAAAAGGCAAGATTTTTTTTTTCTTCTAATAGCTGCTATTTAGCTCTCCTCAATCTCATCTACTTTCTGTTCTGCTACCTTAAAAGCTGTATTATGTGAAATTCTCCTTTGGAGTTCTACATTTGACAGATGTTTGGATGACTAAACTTGCAGTAAAGATTTTCAGAGGGTCACTCCTTTACCCTCTCAACACACCCTTTCTGGAGACGCAGCCTTTCCCCTGCCATCCAAATCGAGGTGCACCTTTTGGTCAAACACTAGCTGCAATTTCTGTAACTCTGTTTTGACCGGTGCATAGAGGAATAAAATAGCTGACCAGCCAGGGAGGCAGCAGCATTGGAAGTCGCTGTAATTTCATTCCTGACAGATCTTAATTAGTAGACTGCCATCACATTCATTTCAGAAAATGGTCTCATAATAAATGCTGAGAGAGTCTCTTTAGTGAAGGTTTGTGGTCAGACTGAAATGCTGGGAATTTCTGCATCATTTCCAAGTCTTTAGGAACAATGGAGAAATGGAAAGATGCTGATAAGAACCCTTCTAACTGTCGCTGTCAGGGATGTTTTGGCTGGCAGAGGAGCAGGGTGGTCTGAAGAAGCTGGGTAGGAGGCTCTGCTGGGAGATTCTTTCCTCCAAGAAGCATGAAGAATTGGCTTTTGTGGTTTTCATGTGAAAGAAATCTGCGTTTTCACAGCACATAGGTGACTTCAGAAGCCAAAGATACAGCTTTGCTTTTCATCTGATGCCTTTCATGCTCTGTGGTGTCATTTTCAATGAGGTTGACCAAAATACCCAAATAATTGCACAGCTCTGATCCTTAAGCCTACCAGATAACTATGTCCTATTGACCTCAGCAAGGCAGAGACATTTAGGTGACTGTGGGGCACAGGCAATGCAAGCCATAGAAGAACATATTTTGTAATGAAATCTCATATGACTTCCCTGACCCAATAAGAGCCCCAAGTAGCAACTGATCAGAGCCCTAGATAGCACATATGGGTGCTCCTGGGCTTCAGGTCAGGGTTGCTTTGTTTGGAGCAGCCTGGCTTGTTTTCCTGCTTAAGCATAATGATTTTGTGGGGAAGTGAGCATTAGCTTGGTTGGAAGCTCTGTTCCAGTATGATGTCAGACACAGCTCTGACCATCTGACTTAAAGGGATCCTGAAGACAGACTAGAAATGCTCAGGAGGAAATAACCATTCTCCAGCATTACAGATGCCAAAGCAAAGTGCTATATGTGACAAAGCCTGGTGCTTCCATGCCATAATTTACTGCTAATGGAAGTGGGGAGAATATGCAAGTTGTGTCCTCATCAAACATTTAGAAATAAAAATACAACAAATCTGAAACCAAAGGAGACTTTCCAGATTGTTCATCCTGTAGCATTTGGATCCTAAAAACTGTGAATGCCCGTGCTTTCTCGAGTACTAGGCAGTGGGCCATATTCCTAACTGGTATCAATCAGTAACAGCTCCATTCATTTGGATGGACCAGATTTAGCCCATCTGGACATTAATTTGTCTTTCTGACAAGCCTTGAACGCTCATTTTAACATGTTCAGGAGCTGAAGCTGCCAGCAGTTGTTTATTTCCTTGGCAAACCTCTCCAGTGCTAGGAGAAGCACTTTTTTTTTCCTCCTTTACGGCATGCACAGGCATTGCAAAAGGGCTTAGCTGGTGGTTGTAATGATCTCATATATTTTGGGAGCTCACCCTTTTAAGAGAGTAGCGCCTGGGGTGCAGACAGATGGGCTCTGCCCACCTCTCCTTTGGATGCTTGAGGGATCTCCCCAGTCTTTCCCTCCAGTGTCATTTTAAGCCACGTCAATTTTATTTGTCTTTTTCACTCCTCCTCATTACCTGCTGTTCACCCTGAGGCTCCTCTGGGTTTTCTTGTTATACATTTGATTTGGAAGTTGAAATTGGAAATAGAAATCAGTGGTTCTGTGATTACAACAAGGAGGGAATGTGTCCCAAAGGCTGGGTGGATGTGATTTGAGTCAAGCTCTTGATACGGAGTTGGAAATTAAAACCATTCTCCATTGATATCCCTTTGCAGGAGATGTCTGCAAGGAAAAGACTACCTGGCCCTCCTTGTGGAGGAAAGGCTCGTCAGCAAAGCAGTGCATGTGCTGATGGTCTGGAAAAAATAAACAGACACTGCTAGCAAGATGAGAGTGCATTTTCATCAAGAAAATTTAAACAAATCCAGCTCTGTTCAATCACTGTATTTTAAACGTAAGGGAGCAAAGTTTTCTAAGTTATGAGATTGAGGCTGATATTAAAAATAACCTTAACTGTGGCCTGAAAGCAAATCAAATCACTCGTCCCAGTTGTGAGTAAGGCAGAAAAGTGAACATTAAGGCAAAGCCAGGTGGGAGAGTGATAATGAGGCTGTAGGTGCAGAAATTACCACATTCATGAGAGGAGCCAATTTCAGACTTGAGCGCACTCAGACTGGTGGTGAGGGGATAGAGACAAAGTGGAAAATCTCCAGATCAGGGGATGGAAAATGCTGCATTACACATCCAGCAGCAATGGTGGCTCTTGAGTTTATCAAACTGAGGGAAGTAGGTGATGACTGAAGGTTATAGGAAAGACAGGTCTGTATGATGGGGAGAGGGATGGATTGGAGCCCATCAGTTTGACCCTGTGAAAGGACAAGGGGCAATGGTTTTAAATTAGAAAAGAGTGGATTTAGAGGATTTAGACTGGATGGAAGGAAGAAGTTCTTTACCATGAGGGTGGTAGAACACTGGAACAGGTTGCCCAGGGAGGTGGTTGAGGCCCCATCCCTGGAGACCTTCAAGGTGAGACTTGACAAGGCTCTGAACACCCTGCTCTAGCTGAGGCTGTCCCTGCTCTCAGCAGGGGGGTTGGACTGGATGACCTCTGGAGGTCCCTTCCAACCCAGATTTTTCTATGATTCTATGAAAATATTGCAGGTGGTGACTATTGGCCATTATCAAATAAGATTTTCAAAATTATGAGGAACATTATAATTATCAAAGGAGAGTTATGGTGATGATGTTCCCTCCAGTCTGTGAGAGGTGACTATCTCAGTGTAAGGCTGGTGGGCCGTGAGTTTCTCAAAGCAGCCTTTCCTAATGCTCATAGTTAAATTCACACCTAAGCACATTGTGTAATTTACTGCCTTTGACTCTTCTCTCCCCCTTGGGTATTCCTGAGCTCAGTTACACCTTTGCCTCTAAAGGCAGAACTTCCTTAATCTGTCTTCCTTCTTCATTAAATTCACATCTTTGGTAATTTGCAGATATTGTGGAATCTGGCCCTGTTTTCCACCCTGCAGACTTGCAAGGCAGCAACATCATTTAAGCACCATATGGTTCTTGACAAAGTCAGGCCTCACATCCAACCTAAACAGTTTAATACTATCAAAAGCCAAAGCTCACTACACCAATAACAACCCCTGCTTCCTCTCCCTGCATTGTATAATAAGAGGAAGAAAGCTCTCAAACTGAGCAAGCTGCTGTGATCTTGAACAGGAGCTGCAGGGCTGGGGAAAAGCCTTTGTAGCACCCTCGTTATGTTCATAGGACAATGACCATCCACCTGGCCCACAAAGGAAGAGTAAACTCAGGTCTGGTTTCAATTAGGATGCTTTAAAAACACAGACCAGGTTTAGTTCCTATTGTTGCCATATATAATTAATTTAGTTGATGTTTAAGTTTTAATGAGGGAACACTGCATGCCTCCAAGCTGCAGAACACTCAGTTGTCTCTATTGTTTAATATGTATTTAGCCTTTTCTCTTTCTGGGGCTTGGATTCCAGCCCCCACCAAATTTGATGCACGCAGATATTTTCTGGGAGTGTTAATGTATTCAGCATGAGGAGCGGAGGACAGGCTGGGTGGGGACGGGAGAGCTGGGATGAGCATTCATTCCTCAAGCAGCACTGGTGGTACAGTGATTAGAAAAGATGAAGTCTTCAACTTCCTTGCTTAATAGACTAAGAGGTCTCTGTAGATGATGAGTAATGCTGCATGGAGCTGATGCCAAAATGGAACAGGAGCCCGGAGATGGCTTTTCTTGCAGTACCTTGTAGCAATCAGAAATTATTATCCTCTTTGTGCTATGATGCTATCAGTTGGCTGAGGACCTTAGCACTGAGTCACAGCAATCAGCATCCCAAATGGTTACAGACATCTGTACTGCATCAGTACAATGACATTGCTATGCTTGCATCCCATGGGATCTCCATTGAAAACTGAGCTCTCGCCATCCCCTCAGACTTTGGTACAGCCCATGACAGGGGTTGCCTCTCCATGGGGCTGCTCAGCCCAGGAGCTGAGCATCCAGGTCATGTCCCAGCATTTTGGTACAAAATTCAGCCTGAAGAAAGGATGAGAGAGATGTGCAGGCCTGTTGGGTGCCACACTTAGGAAGACTTTTCCATTTACCTGTTGGGAGCATAGATTTATCCTATTTATAGGACCATAAGAAGAAAGAATAAATGCTGGTTTGATGGATAAAAAAAAAGACATTTTCTGATTAATTAGCATTTTAAAGAGCTGCAGGGACTTTTTAGAACAGAGGTTGATGGAGCTACAAAATGAGGAGATTTAGGCAGAAGTGATGATCTATGAGTGTTTTCTTGGTAACTTACTGAAGGGTGAACATGTTGTTAGAGATATTATCAATGGGGTGTCTGTTTGTTATCTGGGACTAAATAAATCATCTCTGCAAGATGATGCTTCTTGTGAAGTGACAAAATCACCCAGATGTAGCATTTCCTGCCAACACAGGATTTGCTGGAGAGAGGCTGTGCTCGGGTGAGATACAGCTCCTGCACAGGAAAAGGATTATCCCTGCAGATGACAAACAGGTCAATCAACAAAATAGTCCTTCCCACAAGGGGTTAACTCCGATGTAGCAGAACAGGTACAAAGAGGTAGGATGCAGGGGGTGTTTTTCTTCTGTATTTTCTTTGTTGGAGTATGTGGATTGAATGCAGGGTTTGTGATCTCAGTATTTGCATGTTGATATCAGAAAGTGTTCCCTGAGGAAATGGTGGAGAACTGTGTTAAGTGCTTTCAAGGAAGACCTGAAGTCAAAAAGGATTGCTACAGACTGAGAAAAGTCAACTCATTCATAACAAAAAGAACAAGACTCGGCCTCTGGGATGCAGAAAGCAATCAAGGAAAAAGAATTCTCAATTCTGCTTGTTCAGCATGCGCATTTGTTTAGTTTCTGTTGTGGAAAAAAAGGGCTAATGAATGATACTTTAAATGCAGCTAATTAGGTGTGGTGCTTTGGAAAAAAAAAATCACATTGTGCCTTGCTGAAATCTTTGTTCTGCCAACAATAAATCTACTTGGATTGTATCAGGAATACGTTGGTAACACATGGTTTACCAGCAACATTTTTGTTAGTTGCAGCAATTTGGCTAGAAAGGAGAAGGGCCCTTGTACCCTAAAAACAACCACCTTCCTCTAACCCCAGCTGAACAGATCTGCTACTGATGTGTAACAGCACCACTGAAGCCTTGGGAAACGTGGTACCAGATGATCAAAAGGAGCTTTTTGCCACACCAGGCCTTGCCTTCCCCTCTGACTTTGGCAGCTGGAAAGAGGCAGGCACAGGCAATGGCATTTTTGTGCTTGGGTGTGTTTGTGGTGAACATGGAAACCTGCAAAGTCCCATCTTGCTGGAAGATAGTCCTGTGAAATGCTTTCATTCGGAATTAGCAGAGGTTAGTGCGTGGCAGGCCAAATACCACATCTTCTCAGCTGGGAAAAAAAGTCCATTAAAGTGAATGGAGCAGTGGCCATCATGGGGGCTGAAAGCTGAATAAAGTGCTCTATCTAATGTGTGTAGTGAGCACGGGAGCAGCTACCAAAAGGGGTGATATTTGTCCCTAGAAACCCTGTGTGTGGCCTCAATGGGAGAGGCAAGAGCTACTGGAGAGAATCCAGTGGAGACTACAAAGATGATGAGGGGACGGGAGCAGGGGTGTTGAATGAGATGATCTCCAGAGGTCTCTTCCAGAATCACAACCCCTGTGATTCTGTGCTTTGCAGATCTTGCAAGGAGACCTGTGGCCATGCAGGGGGTTATACACAGAAGTACATTTAGGAACAGCTGTGAAGGTCCTGCTACCACGGATCCCTAAGACCAGGACGTCCTTCCCATGTTCCTGCTAATTTCAGTGTTTGCACTTTGACATTGTTGATATGTCTTTGTGGATTTGTCCTCCTGCAAAAAAGTAAAGGATTCTTCTGGATTTTTAAGGACTTTGTTTTTCAGTAGATGTAAGATGTCTGGCTCTTGCTTATGAGTCTGGCTAGGAATTTGGGCTCCACATAAAGAACCATCAATAAAAGCTGCTGCACTTCTATGAATTGTCTGGGATCCTTTGCCTTTGGAGTATCTAAGCTTTTCTTGTTGTAGGGTATAGGGCTGGCTGGATAATAGATGTCTGAGCTGCTCTTAAGGTTGTACTGAAGTCCTGTACCTGTTGTATTTGTGATACTGAGCAAGACAGAGGTTGTAGGTTCTCTAAATTCTTGGGAGTTAGGAAGTAACAGCTGAGGTACCCATTTTAATCTTGCCACTCCTCTGTGGGAGTGTGCCATTCCACTAATTTTTGTCATGGACTAAATAAGGTATTTTGGCCCTCAGGTCATTCATAGACTTGACTAATTGAGCTTCATTCAGATTTCCTCCCTAAAAATGCCATTGCTTAAAGCCAGTGACTTTCACTGGGAATTGCAGCTCCAGAAGTTAAAATGCAGAAAATCAGCATGCTTGGAAAGACTTATTCATGGGAAACTGCAACTGTCCCACCTCAGTAAAAAACATTTAACTGCCTGGCATAGCTGTTACAAGATTAGAGCTCATGAACATGGAGTCACCTTACTAACCCTCCTGACATTTTACTGGTTCTATCAGAATTTGCAGTGTGGTTTCCTTGGTGCTTTGGTCTGATGGTGGTGATGGCAGATGGTATTTGTTTAATTCTGCTCATTCCCTGTGTGTGTGGGCGGCTCATTGCTGCTCAGGTGGAGTGAGGCCCAGTGGGAGCTGGGACATTCTGCAAGTCTGTGACTGTCAGGTGTGATGGAGAGGTCAGCTGGTCTGCAGACCCTTGTGTTTTAACTTCTCTTCTGCCTAGTCTTCTCTACTTTAGAAGTGTTGTTCAGGTGTTGCGCCAATAAAACAGTTAGGCCTAAAAATACAAAGGTTTTTTGAGAACTTTTTTGGAGCTAAAGGCCGGTCCAAAAGAGGAACAGGGTGAGGGGGCTGTGGGCTTGCAGAGGGCAGTGGGGATACTCGGGGTGGGGGCAGTAGCCTGCAGAACTGGCTGGCAATGTGAAGGGCCCGTTCTCACCTGGATTTTAACCTTTAAATCTTGTTATAAGATGCTCAGCTCTGTATTATTTTTAGAAGCCCTGGCAATCCTAAGCCAACTGGAGTGTTTAGTTTCACCGACCCTGGCACTGGTGTGGTGGGTCACCACACCAGGAACAGATACCACCTATAAATGCACAAGGAAGCATGCCAGGAGGAGAAAGGTTGTGTGTTTGCGTCTGTATGAGTGTGTGTGGTGTATGAGGGTGGGTGTGAGAGAGACGGACAGTGCCAAAGAGGGAAATGTGACCCTGTGCTTCATCCTTCCTGATTGCATCTATGATTTCCATTAATAGGTATGTAAAACATTTCATTACGTGGTTTGTTTAATCTAAACTTCACATGTAACTCCCCTGGAGACAGGGCAAGTGAGTGGTTTGTTTTCCTTGTTTCTCCCCACTGTGACACTGGAGCCGCTCTTGGAGATAACAGAGGGGCTGCTCGCCTGCTGGAGCAGCTTGGAGTCTTTTCCCAGCAGAGGGAGGCCAGGAGATGTGGCTGGGAACAACAATCCCCTTCTGTCTTCTAACATCCTGCAGCACATCTCACGTTCTGCATCAGCCCTCAGCCACTACCAGTGATGCCACGTGTGCCCAGGTTGGCTGTCCCTTCTCTGGTCACAGGAGAAAGCCAGGAGGGCAGAGGGACAGGTTCCTAAATGATAAATAAGGAGGTGAAGAAATGATATCGAAGGGCATAAATCCATCTTAAGTACACTAAAATCCATCCTATGGGAGCCAAAGGTGGACAGGGACAGGTCCTTCTCTGCACTGGTAACAGAAAAAACAGTGGGGCTGTTGCTTTCCATGCTGCCCAAGAACCATGCAGAAAGTGATTCTTTTGCAGCAGAAAATCTGCTGGGGCTTGTAAATTGAGGAAAGCTACTTTGGGTAAGCACAGCTCTATCTAACTCTCAGCTTCAGACATGCCAGTTTCTTTCTAAACATGGAGTGAAATGGCTTTTGTACTTTTGGATTTCTCTTTCCCAGTTTGGAGTGGGATCCCATGTTGCAGTACCCAAAATTAGAGCTAGAATGGGGAGCCTTGCATATTCATTTCTTGCTGAAAGCAGATCCCATTGAGGGTCTTTAGCCTTTTACTGATAATGCTCCTTTGGCAGCAGAAGTAGGCACAGGGCCTAAACATGCCCTTATTAAACTTGCTGGAAGTTTTGATGTGGATTTCAATGGCACCAGCTTTTCCCAAAGGATTTTTTTTTTTCCCTACACAGCTCAAACTTCCAACAGATTTCTGCTGGTTTTTGCTGATTTTTCTTAACAGGACCAGTAGCCCTAACATGGGGAAAATAAACAGAAATGGTCCCCAAACCTTGCTGTGGGCAGGGACAGTTAAAGAATCAGTTTGGTGCCTACATCTGCAATTTTTTTTACATGAAGTTGACTGGGATCAGGAAGCTTAGATACCAGCAAATTCCAGTTTGATTGCTAGCAGGTGTAAATGTAAATGAGGAAAGCATCATACCTGGACTTTGGCTCTGGATTTTGCCTTCACAAATCTTCCAACAAAAAGTCCTTACTAAAATCTTTTTGTCATGTTGAAGAAAATTAGAAAATTACTGACTTTCAAGTTGTTTTCTTTGCTTGCTTTCAAAATGAAAGCATTGGTTGGAAACATATGTGCATGCAAGTCTGCTTGGAAGCAGGGCTGCTCCCCTCTAAAACATCTTTTTTTTTTTTCTATTCCTTGAAGGTGCTGAAAGACCCCCCAAGAGCTTTTGATCTTTGAAGCTGTTTTATTACAACACAAAAATTATAAGCACAAGAAAAAAATGTTTATTTAAAGAAGGGAAAACATTGAACTCCTGGGTGAGATGGATAAATTAAAAGCTGGAAAATTAATCTCCAACCTGCCCTGTGAGTTCTGGCAGGCTGCATGTCCTCATCCTGATGGTGTGCATCGAAACAAACTCAGTCTGGCTTAAAGTGTCTTTTTTCCTCCACCTTCCCAAGGTTTGCACCTGGGTAAGCAAAGATGTTCTGAATGCTTTTTGGTGGATTAAGTGTCACTGATTAAAAGTATAAGACCTGTTACAAACTGCCACAGAGTGGAAGGCTGGGAAAGGTCGTGTGATGGAGATCCGTGAAGCCATGCAGGGTGTGGAGTACAGATCTCACTTATACACGGTCCTTCCTAAAGGATAGCCCAGCAGATGTCCAGGAGGAGGTCAGGGAGGTGCAAAACCACAGTGAAGTATTTCTTCACAAGGTGCATCAGGAGGGACCCTTGCTGCATCCTAGAACTGTACATGTCAAAGATTATAAATGGTTTTAAAGTGGATAGACACATTTATGGGAGATAGAGCCACCTGTGGCCATCACAGGGTGCAGGTACAAACAGGGCTTTGGGATATGGCCACCTACTCAGCAGCAGACAGGTCCATGAGGTGCTGAGATACTCTGGGAAAGAGCCCTTTGTCCATCCCTCGTTTCTTACACTTTTCCCCAACACATCCTCACTTCCCCTGGGATCCCTTATCCTCCCTCCATGGGGACAAATAAGCATCTCTCTGCATTCATTCTCCTCCTCTAATTTGGTGTCACTCTTTGAAGTATTGCCAATGAACTGGATTCTCCTGAACACTCTCTATGTCATTGCACAAAAAAATCCCTCTTTGCCAAGGGCAGCCCATGATATTTCATCTTGCTTGGGGCAACAGATGAGAGATATTTTTCTTTCACTGGTTAGCTCGGATGCAGAGCCCACAGTGTTCCCTGGCAGATTATTAAAGCATTAACCATGCTCATTTAATGGCATTGAGATGCAGATAAGATGTGGTGTATTATGTATTGTATTCCCTTCTCAGCGTGGCTGAGCATGTTTTTTAATGTCAAGGGCAGGTGTTTTTGTGTGATACCTGCTTAGTGGTATTTATGGTGATATTTATTCTAAGGCTGCAGTTAATGTCATTGTCCCCTGTTTCGTTATGCTCTGAGATTAAACTGCATGTCTGGCACATCATTTATTCAATTATTAAAACATCTTAATGAAGGTTAACAGCACAGTGCAGCTCGGTTCTGCAGACCTGACACACATATATCTGTCAGGTGTTATGTTAGGAAAGGCGACTGAACTCCATCTCCTGACGTGCAGATGAGGTAGATTAAAAGTGCATGCAAAATAGTGACAGGAACGCAGCTCTGAACACAGGTCTTCTGGGAACCAGAGCTGCAGAAATGGAAAAAGAGCTGGAACAGGTCTCCCTGGTTTCAGCTGCAAGGAAGTGCTGAGCAGCAGCTTTGAGTTTTGGGTTTCTCTCTTGCCAGTCCTCAGTGAACCCTTCTGTGCTTTGAAGGACCAGCTCCAGAGCACGTCTTTCTCTGAACATGGCTGGCTAGGCTCCCCATGTCTTTATGGGGACACTGGGGCTCTGCATAGCCACGGGGAACCCTTTTTGTGGCCATGCAGACAGGGGAGAGGCTTCAGAGGTGGTGAGGGTGGCATGGGCTGATCCCAGCATGGGCTATGTGTGATGGCACTGGGGTATTGCTGACCACCATCAGAGATGCCCTGCAGTGCCACAGCCGTGAGCTCCTCCACCAGAAGTTGCTCTTATGCACCACAGGACAAGGCTCCCAGCACTGCAGGAGAGTCCTGAGCAGAAGCTTTTCTGCTATTGGGATAGCATTCAATATTTTTGTTTCCTTGGCAAATATGAGTTGAATCCTGAGAAAATACTAGAGAACTTCATCATTATTTTACACAACACTGCTAAGGAAAGAGTTACATCTCCAGATGAGTCTGGAGTGAGGGAAATTCTGTAGCTGTCTGTAGTTATCCACAGCTGCCACCTAATGCCTTGATCACAGGCTAAAGGGCTTGCTGGTTCAGTTCTGCTTCATCAACACGAGGAAGGTATTTGTGTTTTGTAGCAAATAGCCATGGCCATCATAAAATGCTTAAAAGATGTTCCCCTCGTCCCTCAAGCCTTGGGTGAGAGCCATTGGATTCACGTGTTGTGCAGGAAGTAAACAGAAGTGCTTCATGCTCAGCAGTCTGTTGATGTGCTTGTGAATTGCAGCTACATTTGTAGCCCAATGGTATAAACTTAATTGAATTGTTACCTTGTTAATTTTTTAATCAACTCATAATGATCTATTAATGACTTTGGAGCAGTGAAGACTTTCCAGCCCAGGATATGCCAGTATCCTGGGGAATTACTGCTGTATGAGCCAGTCTGAATGTGCCAGTAAATCAAGCAATGCTACTGCACACTGTAGTTTACACAGAGAAGGTTATTTAAGATTATACAGATGTCTTAGACATGGAAGCCAAAGTCAGCAGCAAAGGTATTTCCTGTCTTCTTCTTCCAGAGGTGTTCCTGTGCCCTTTGTTCATTCCATTATATTTAATTATTTCATTCATTTCTCTTGAGGTGAAAGGATTTGTCCCAAAGCTCAAGTGCTCATAATGTCCTCATGCAGTTCAATAGCTGTTCATTGATCTGGCTCCTAGTCCTGCAAGCTTTACCCTTACCTGCTAGTTCAGTGATGGCCCTGCTGACATCATTACTCCCCTCCCCAGAGGTAATTAATCACTCACTGCCTCATTTTTTCCAGTTCATTTACTTACTACAGTTGTAGAGCCCAAAAAAAGGGTGATGCAAAGAGAAAACACTCCTGGAGAAAACACTCCTGAATAAAATGTTGGCATGGTTGTGAGGACACTGTTGCACTTTTTTCACTGCACATCTGCAGATCACTTCCTCTCCAGTGCTGATGTCCCAGCTCAGACTGATAGAGAGAAAGACAGAGTCTTTCACCAGAAACTCACTTATCTTTCACTGTGTTCAGTCAGGTTTGGGAAACCATAAAATAGAGCTTTCAAGCATATAAAGATCACCAGGGTAGAACATTTACCCGGATTTAATGGGGAAGTAACATGAGTGTCACTGATGCAAAGGAAACCTCTCCATCATTCACCCCTTTTTAAGTCCCAAAGGCAATGCTCTGTGACACTTCAAAAATATAAACAGCACAGTGAGAATAAATATAATATATGGGCTTTGCCAATGCAAATGAAAAGCAATTACCCCGAATCGCAGTCTTAATTTATAAGCAGTCAGTATAATTTGAGAAACTGAAATCTGATGTTGCTAAATCAAATTCCTGTAATTCCACTGGGCATTAAGCACATAATAAGATTACACTGTGCACTGAGCATGTCCTTGTTAAATCTGCTGGCTACTGCATTTTTATTGCTCTCCTGGGGGTTTATTGAGTTTACACTTCCAGTAAAAGGTAATGTTTTCACAGTGTCTTTGGTACGCTGGCCACACAAGTCTGTCTGTGGCAGGAGGAATTGTTAAGCCATATAATTTGCTTACATCCCTTGGTGGCTCAATTGGAAAAAAAGGACAATTAAAAGACTCCATGCAGTTGTATATAATCAAATTAAAAATAATAACAATAATGAATCTACTGTGCTGTAATCAGTAAGGAAAAGAAGCCATGCATAATGGTGAGGTTCAGCCATGAGGACAGCTAATTTGATGAGCTCTTCTGTTTAGATTTGGTTTTGAATGCCTGAATAGTGGTGCTGATATGATGATATCTGCAATTTATATACAAAAGTGACCTTGAGAATAGCTGCTCTGCAAACAATCAGGAGGAATAGGATTTCCTTGCAACAGGCTGTCTGTAGTCTTGGAAAATGGATGAGAAGGAAGGGGATAAAGGGAGGACAAGTAACTTGGATATTGGCCAGTGGTGGTCCCTGGGAGCTGCACAGTATTTCCTAAGAAAGAGACCCAGAGATGAAATGTGCTGTTTTAGAAGGAGGCAGAAATCTAAGAAGAAAATAATTCCCTCCCAAGAAACCAATGCAAGACAAAATGAATGCAGCAGAGACATCAAAGAGCTGTTGTTGAGGGTGCACCCTGATTTGCATGCACACCTGAAAGCACCTTGCAGGGGCATCCTTGCAGGACCATCTCAGCATCCACCTACAGATCTGCTCTCTTGGTGTTTGATAACCTCCTACTCTCTAACTGGGGTTGGGTTAAACTTCTGAGTGTAAAAGTCTCCTTGAAAATGCTTATCACTAATCAGGATAATGCTGGATAAGCTTGATAGACACATTAATTTACATTTTAAATCTTTGCCATTGTAGTTGGGAAAATTCCTGTGGCTGTGAATAAGCAGTGTAAAACCATGGGCTCCGATCAGTCCTAAGAGGTAACATCACTTAATTCACAGGGAGCTTACAGCATTGTGTCATGATCCTCTCATATTTAAATCTCTGGTTTTGTAGGGTCATCCTTTTTTCCCTTAGTAAGTCACTTTCCAGAACACTTTTACAGCCAAGGTTTCAAGACTGTCGCCAAGCCTGCATGTGGACACCTTGCTCTTATGGCTGAATTTTGTCAGAAAGAGAAGAGGCCAAGTGTACATTCCCCTCTGGAAATCAATATAATTCTGCTAATCAGGACATGTGATAGAAGCATGAGAACAGTGGGCCCTGAGGCCACTTAGAAAGTCCAGAACTTTTGCTTAAGACCAAATCTGAATTAGAAAGAGAGCCTTTCTCTGGCATGCTCTTGAAATTTCCATCAGCTGACTCCTGGAAGATGTCTTGACTTGCTTGGAAGAAAGAACTATATATTTATATATGATTTCTGATGTGTATAGAAAGGTTCCTGGACTGACTTTTTCCTGCATCACTTTTTATTTTCTACACCCACAGGTGCAGCGTTACAGAGCCAAGCACATGTGAGAGTCTTGCTTGTGGAATGTCCTGCAGCTCATGCCAGCTTGTGTGGAAAAAGTGATAGAGGTGCACTCATCATGCACTGAATGTGCAAGTCCCTATGGGGAGTTGCTTCACTCTGCCTTTGAGGGTCTGCAACCTGGAGGGGTTTCATGTGTCTAGATACATGGGTCCTCTAGCCATATTTTGAGTGTCAACGTCAGGGTTTGCTTCAAAAACACCTGGGCAATTCTGGAGGTTTCTGCTTGAAAAGGCTACAAACAGCCTGGTTTCTCATGGGTAGATTAATCAAGACTTTGAATTCTTCCATTATTTGAGATTTATTGCTGGCAATGGACAAGTTCCTTTGGGAAGACCTTAACATGAGCTGACAGTAATTCACCAGAAGTTTGGCATGGTTTTACCTGAGGGAACTCTAAAATGGCAAGGCTTCCCATGATGAAATATCACAGAGGTCATGGAGCAATTAGGATTCGGGTTACAGTTGTGTTTATTGGTGTCAGAACAATTATGTCTTCTAGCTCTGTTAGATGGGCATCTTAAGACATCTGCTTTGGTAGACTTACTCGGAGAAGGAAGAGCTTGAACCTCATGAGTGCTGTGTGTGCCATGCAGGCTGCTTCTTAACAGTTGATAGCATATGGACATTGCCAGGATGGACTGGAACTGGCTTTTCACTTCTCTGCTACAAAGACATCCAAGGAAGCTAGGAGGAACACAGAGAAAAAAAAAAAAAGGAGGTGAATCTTCCCATGACAAACTGTTGCCTGTGGAACAACCTTGATGAAGTGTGGATGCTGGTGTTAAAAAATTGATGGGGGCTCCATGGAACACTGAACAAGTTCATGCAAGAGACATCCACCTAAGGTTGATAACTGCACAGGAACCACATCTGTCTTGGGAACAACTTGTACTTATCCACATCCAGAAGCTGGAGAAATATCAGTAGCTGCTTCCCTGAGCTTGGACTCTTTCCTAGACATTCCCTCTTGGGGTAGGTTGATCTGTGTTCAGAAGTCTATGGCCACTTTGATGGTTTGTTCTGCTACAGCCTTCCTCCCCCATTTGGGCTTTGGGGGCATAAACCAGCCCCTTGTTGTGCCCTCCTTTCCTCCACCCACCTCACCTTGACATCCTGCATCTGATGTGTGGGATCAGAAGCGTGCAATCCTGTTGTGTGACCTTGTGCATGGCACATCTCTCATCAGGAAAGAAGGTCCAGGTGTGTGCTCAGATAACTCTGGCAGAAAATTATCCCAGAGGGAAAGTACTTTTTATTCATGAGCTCAACTCATCATGTTAGCCATACCTCAGTTTATTCTTGCTCAGAGTCAGTGCTTTTCCTTTGAAAGAAAGAGATATAGCTTTTCATGAGGACAACACTTGTGTCTCTGTTCCATCGAAGAAAGATGAGGATCTTGCATGTCTTTCCATGCTGTAATCAATTTATTGCTTTATGGGATCCAGACCTCCCCAGGAAAGTGTTGTGGATTGTGTCATGGTGCACACTACTTGCATGGAGACCTTTGATTCAGCTGGCAGGCATGAAAAGAAGACAAAATGTGTTTAGCTGAACCGCTCTGTAATGACTGCATGTGTGCAGCTGCAGAAAGAGCAGGGGTAATTGAGCCAAGAGTGGAAATTATTGGCAGCAGGGTCTGCATTCATGTGTGCTTCATATTTTATTCCTGATTTATAACTTCTTTACCAGCTGTGCAATATAGCTTGCTATGTCACTGTTTTGTTCTCACCTAACTGTTGTCCACCCTTCTGTTGCCTTCCCAGGGCTCTCCTGACACCATGGCTGATGACCTGCTTTTAACATTGGCTTCCACTGCCCAAGAGTCAGGGAGGAGCTCTTGAGTATGTTCCAGGCATAAACGTTTGGGGTGATGTAGTGAACTAAAAAGTTCCCCTGTACACCTTACTCTAGATCTGGGGAAGCTGGAAACAGGCTAGGAGCTCAGAAACAGTGGCTGAAGCCAGAAAACCAAAGCCATCAAGGGAAAGCTGTTTCAGCTGCAATCCAACTTGTGCAATCCAACCAGTAAATCCCCATCTCAAGGCTTGACCAAATTGTCTCGACAAGATCTTCTCCTCAGTCTACCTTTTTCTCTTCCGTTTATCATCAGGGGAGCTGAGAGATTACTGGCAGAGCTAATGTCCGTCACGTGCTGGTTTATTACCTCTTTCACCCTCTCCTGCTTGAGAAGGGCTGGATCTGGGGAGCAGGGCTTGGGTTTTACATGCTTGCTGTGCACTGCAGATGTTGGGGAAAGACAGACAGGTAGTTCATTTTGTGCTCAGGGCACCTGGCATGGAAATGGTTAAAGCTGCTGAGGACACAGACATTTCTTTGCAGCTCAAGTCATCTTTACACAAGAGCTGACTGTCCAGCACAGGGACAAGGAAACACTCACATATATATATGTCTCCAGATGGAGTAGTGCTGCAATCTGCTCTCCATTTGCTGCAGATAGTTTGACATTACTGCAGGAGCAGAGAGAGCTAAAGAAGAAGATCTTTGCTGTTTCCTAGTCTTCAAGTGAGTTTTTCTTGTATTTGTATAACCAACTTTAATGACTGAGCTAATGTTCAGATTGTGCCAGGCCAGACTGGCCACGTTTGGTCCCAGATTTTGGGACTCCAGTGGGTACACGGGTCAGAAATTACAGCACAAGACGGAGTCAGATCAGAGTACCAGCCATGCTGGTCACTGCTTCCAATGGCTTGCAGAGTATCAGTTTTTATGATAAAAAAGGGAAAGAAGGACGTTGTTAAATGACAGGGTTTCTGCTGGGCAAAGGAGATGTCAAAGCTCCTGCCCTTACAGCAGTGAGGAGGCCATTGGATTGCAACAAAATGGAAGTTTGAGACAAAGTACCTTCTTGTAATGAACCGTTTTTCCAGAAAGTTGCTCTACAGGCTGGCTGTATAATCCATTTGGTGGGGATTGCTGAGGGGGTGGGACCCCCTGCTTCAGATGTGTGGGTTGGGGAGCTTGTCCCAGTCAGACACTGCCACTGAAAGTGTGGCTTTTCCCTTAAAGGCAGGACCTCAGCAGGGACCTGCCGGGCTCCCCTATATATAACTGAAAGCCTGGAGAAATTCATGAGCTTTGCACCCAGATAAGTGGGTGCTGCTGACCTGGCAGCTCTGACCACAGTCTGAGCTGGATTGGGCTGTGCTTTATTGGGGTCCTGCAGAGCAGGACGCACACTGTATTTGCAGTGTTTTCTGCTTCTTGTCTCAGTTCCTGCAAACTTCAGAGCTGCCACCTCTCACATTGAGCTCTAGTGTTTAGGAAGGTGTGATTTCTGTGGAAGTTGTGAGGTTTTGTTGAAAGTCTTCCCTCTCTCCCTCCCTTGTGATGGCAGAAGGAACCTTGCAAATATAGCACGCATTTATTTTAAAGGTTGGAATAAAGTGCAGGAACACATTGTACAAAGAATGAGAAACAGATCCCAGCTGTACTATTCATTTGCCTTATAAGACTTGAGGCTTTTAAAATTATTTTACAAAATTCTTAGGGGGATGCTTATGTCTTACAAGTTATAAAATCCTGAGCCTGCCATTGCTACATCAGTTCTCTGAGTCAGAGACAGGGAGGGTAAGCTGCTTTTACAGGCAACTCAGGAGTCTTACACACCCATCTTCAGCACCAGGAGCATGTGGGGGTGAAAACCCCCACAGGTGGATGTGTCTCCTGAAAACCTCTGCTGTTGTCTCACGTTTCATGTGTGACTCTTTCTGGCTACTTTCGTCACCCTTTTCAGAGGTGTTTGCTTGATTTCCTCCCACAGAGAAATTCCCAGCCCCAACCATTGCTCCAGCCTGTCAGGCCATCGCCTTTAAACCACAGTGGGTGTTTTTCAGGACAATATATCCTGCCTGAATTTGAGGTTTTGTCCAGTCTCTCCTATGCTTCACTGCTAGTAAGTGTGAGGAAGAGGATAATGTCTGGTATACCAATTGCTCATGCTATAAATAACTGCCAGGGGAAGGATGTGCCTTCAGCATCAGGTGTCTGTGGGCTCCATTTCTCCTGCCCAAACCCAGCTGTACACCAGTGCTTCTCTTTTGGTAACAGGGAAGTTTTTTCCTTTGGCTGTTTGCAGAGCTCTTGAATTTATACATATGGACTCTCCTGGGCTCAACACTTGCAGCTTTGGTTCCTGCCCTGAGGGTAGGACCTGTCAGAGAGTCCTGGAACTGCCCCATTTCCTTCCAGCCCTGTAACTCAGAGTGGGACATGTAAAGATTTCCATATGCAGGAGACAGGGACACATGCAGCCTCCTTCAGAGGATGCAGTTTAGGAGCCATAGGCTCCTTAGCTATCAATAATTCTGTTACAGAGGAGCTATTTGGATTCAGATACAGTTTAATGCAATCTCAGCTCTTCTGTGATCTCTGTTCACCATTTTCCCCTGCATTTCTCCATGCTGGGTTTGGGGCACAGCCTGTGCATGGTCCCCTGGGGTTTCCAGTGCCACTGTTTTGCCTGTAGAAATCCCTGTTGATGGCAGTTTGGAAGAACAGATCCCCTCTAGGAAGGTATGAACAAGAGGTGCACTGGGGAGAAGAGACAGTCATGACCAGCCTGCTATGATACTCCTTATAGCCTCCCCAGGTGTACGAGCAGCTCCCCATGCTCTCCACTCCTCACACATCCAGCCCCAAAACCTCGAGGTCTGCAGAAGAGTGAGCTGGAGTTAACCACCAAGCACACACTTAAATGGTTCTGTTTTCTCAGCAGGATCTTCTACAGGTTCCTAGCTGGTATCTAACATCAGAGCTTCTTCTGTGCCATTCGACCAGCAAGACAGCTGCTATTGATTTTTATCTCATGCTCATTGATAGAGATGGTGCAGGTGGGAAACTTTGAAAGGAGATGTAAATAATACACTAAGAAAAGCTGTAGTGGTGGAGTGAATGAGCAGCAGTCAGGCATTTACTGGAAAGCAGAGTTTAGCAGGTAATTTTTCAACACAAAGACAGTTTTGCTACAGAAAATGATGGGCCTGCTTTTGCTGTTAGTTATGCAAGTGGAATTTGGAAGGAGTCCTGGGCCAATGGAGAAAGTGGGGTCAGAGTCAGCCCTGCTGCCTTTCTTGTGCCTTTTCTCATGCTGTGGAGACTCTGGATGTCAGGCAGGAATGGTCTGTATGGGTTAATGATGGCTCTGCTGATCAATTAGCAACCCAAATCAACTGCTTAGCAATTAAAAAAAATTAAATTAAAAAAATTAAATTAAAAAACCAAGATTTTTTTATTTTGAGGAACAAGCTAAACCATCTTTCTTTTTCACTGTTCAAGTAGATTTACTGAGTGTGGGATGGTTTGAAGGGGAGGACCAAGCCGGGATTCATTTAACACAGGTAAAGTTCATAAGATAAGGTGAAAGGTTTGCCAGCTGTCCTGGACCAAAATTATATGCTATTTCTCTCCTGTCCAGCACCTTTAATTTAGGATGTACTGCACAATACTGTGCAAGAGTAAGGTCATGTGCCACAGAATGAGCAAGGAAAAGGGACATGTCGTTTCTGAGACAGACGAATCCAGCACGCCCCTCTCTGCATGGTCTAGGTCTTGTTGCTGGTGTTCACTAGAGTTGCAGGTCCTGTGCTGGGCCCCACCAGAAGCACCACGAGCTGTAGGAAAGAGCTTTGATTTCCTCCAAAGGATCCATAGCAGAGTGCTCCTGTGCAATCACAGCTGTACCATGCTGGGAACAATGTCTCCAGCTTCCACAGTTACCCACTGATAACCTTCACATTGGTGGAGAACAAAAAAGGAAGAGTTATGTCTAGAGCTAAACTGGGTGTGGACAGACTGAGGAAAGGACCTGAAAACGGCTTAGGGAAGAGCAGTAGAAAACCTGGAGTGAACAGGAGGGAGAACTGGAACTGGGAAACTCAGATCCTCTCCCTTCTGGTCCAGCAGACTTTGGACCAGTTCATGTTTACACGTCACACAGAGTCCAGTTTTACCCAGCATCCTGTGGAGATCTAATGGTCTTTTTCCACCTGCAGGGATGATGAGGCTCTGGGAGAGGCTGCCCAGACCTCCTGTCTTTGCAAAGGTGCCTGCAGCATCAGGAATCTCCTGTCCCTCCCATTTCACTCTCCCGGCAAGGAGCATTTATCCATCAATTTGCCCATGGTGCAGATGTCTGTCTGGAGCCATAATGACATTTACCAAAGGGGACTAGAAATTGTCACTGAGGGACTGCAAATAATGAAGCCGATGCCTTTTATTGACACATGTGGAAGCTGTTTAATTTGGGATGTTGGCTGTCAGAAAAGAGAGCTCTTTTGTGGCAGTTTTCTCAGCAAAGCAATATTGTGCTTAATTTCAAGGTTCGTGCTTGCATTTTCAAGTGAGCTATTTTCAGCTTTTAGGTTTGGAGTTTCTTCATGGCAATAATCTATCAATTCAACAGACATCTAAGGGGCTGATCTGTCTCTGCTTGCAAACTACAATGACTTCTGCCAAGGATTTCTTGCTAAAAAAGTACATGAGCATTTTAATTTTTTCCCTTCCAAATGCAGCTGTAAGCCAAGCACTTGAGCTTGGACTCTTGGGTGCCTTTCAGCCCCCACCTTCTGATTTAGGCATTCTGCTTCCCATTTAGGATATGAAACTTGCTTTTCTTGGCATTAATGTGCTTAAAAGAAGCATGCTCTTTGTCACCTTGTTGTGCAGTCAGCCAAGAGGACCAAGATCCCTCAGACAGGGTGATACCTAAAGCTGAGAATCACAAGTTTAAAGATGAGGAAAACAGATCCTGTTAGGAGGGAATGCAGGTGCAGACCTCCTTGCTAAGATATGTCCGCTGCATTTAACTCACACAAGAGCCTAGGGAGTTTCCAGCACCCCAAAAACTGGGTGATAAAACTAGATGGTGCAGCAGGAGAGGTTTGCTTCCTGCTCCACTGGAGGTGCCACTTGCACTGGAGGTGCCACTTGCACTGGAGGTGCATCCACATCTTCCCATTGGGAACTAGAAAAAAAAGGATATTTTGCATATGTAATATGCAGAATAGGGGGATACTGATTGATTTTTGAAAGAGGAATCTTGTGCAAACATCTCTGCTACCTGGCAAAGCAGCCTGCTTGAGCTGTCCCAGCAGCAGCTCCGCACAGTGGGGCTCCTCACAGCCCCAGCAGAGCCACCTCTGGGATTAAAGCCTTTGCAAGAGGCTTTAATAGCAATCTCTTCTTCCAAAGATACGTATGCATTAGGGCTTATCTCACTGCTTCATTAAGGAATAGGACCAGGAGCAGCCTTGGAGGTCACCAAATCCCATCTCCAGCCATTGCAAGTAGATGTGCTGTCTAATCCCTTTATTATTGTATAAGGGCAGAGGCGAACATCATCAGGGACCTGAGCTCGTGCTGCCTGTTAGCCCTGGAAATGTTGCTGGGAAAGGCTCATGGTCCTTTTACGTGACATCTGCCAGGGTTACATCCATCTTCGGGCACGTCTGCCAGGATGATGCAGCTCGGGAGGAGGCAGCCTGGCTTATTAATTTTAAGTGCACATGGGATGCTGTAGTATGAAAAGCTATCATCATGAAAGCACGCAGCAGCATGTAATCAGTGCTTGGCCTTACAAAGAGACCTCTGTCGTGTTTAGGCTTCTCTAAAGGCCAGTTACAATCTACATTATTTATATGGAAAAGTGTTATTAGCTGAGGTTGGGGTTTTTTGGGTTTGTTTTTTTTTTCATGGAAGGATTTTAAGGGAGTTCTTTGTAAGGAGTGCTCAGAGGTTCTGGGACTTTCTCTGTTTCCTGATGGGATCAGATTTTTTCTTTCTTTCTTTCCTTTTTTTTTTTACAGAATGTTTGAAATACCAGGAAACGATATAACGTTGAAACTAAATCAGTCACTGTGTAATCGTGGCACCAGTCTAGCCGGTGTGAAGAACAGTATTTTCTGCATTATTACAAGAGCCTGGGAAATTTAGATTACCTTTTAACAGCCTCCATAAGAACATGGGCACAGATTAATGCTCAGAATAGGCAATTAAAAGCAAAAATGTCCGACACCCTCAATAGCACAAGGACAAGGTTTATAATGAACTAGACCTAGGTATAGATATCAACAAAAAGGACCTCTAATGATTAAAAAAAAACCAAAAAAAACCAGAGGATGATCTTGCAGCTACACCATGCATTGCAGAAATCAGAGTGGGTTTTCTCAACCACTACTGTAGCTCTGCCTCTGCCCTGGATTTGTGGAGGGGAGAGGTTTCAGTGAGTTTCCCCTACTCATGCCAAGCTGGGCATTAGTCCTTCTGCCCAGCAACTTATTGTCCTGGCAGCAAGTTGCAGACAAAAGATGGAGAATGGGCCAACCTGCCAGTTTGGGGGTAACCCAGAGCAGGCCTAGGTCTGATCTGCTCGGATTCAGAACCTTACTAAAGCCATGACAAAAAGAAAGTATCTGCTCAGGGTCTGC
Organism: Chloroceryle aenea; assembly: GCA_013399075.1. NCBI lineage: Eukaryota > Metazoa > Chordata > Aves > Coraciiformes > Cerylidae > Chloroceryle > Chloroceryle aenea. The sequence continues at coordinate 26,606 of VWZY01011344.1, read as the reverse complement.
TCTGAACATCACTGGACTTAATGTATAAGAGCATTAACTCACTAGTGTCTTGACTCATCAGATATTTGGAATAAATGATGGTAAGAACTGGGCATTGAATTTACCAGGGGACTAATGCAGCCCTGTCACCCCAGGACAGTGGTGCTTTGCATCTCAACATGCAGCCCAACGTCCTGAACCAGACCTTGTACCAGACCTGGGCTGGCTCTGGCCCGGTATGTCTCTGGGACATTCCGTCCAGCCCTGGCATACAGAAGGAATTTTTTTTTTCTGCTGTGATTTTTACCCTTCATTTTCTGCAAATATTTACAGCATTAAATCCAAATTAGCTTTTCTGTCTTTTGTAATGCATCGACTGAGCTGCTCATTGAATATTCAGAATTTTAAGCAAAAATCTGTGTCCGGTATTTGCTGTAAATATGTATAAATGCTTATTGGCTCCTTCCCGGTAGCACCTGTTTCTTCTGATGAGGCCTGTATGATATGGAAGAAAAATGCAAACAGGAGCCTTCTAAATGAAATGGCAAATTTAGCCCAAGTAAGGTAGAGAATACTAATGAGCAATCGGAGGGAGCCGCTGCGCGCTCTCGCGTTACCCGCACCGAACAATGACCTTGCTCAAATGTGCGAGAGCAAGGAGTCCTTGCACTTGAGAACAAACAGATGACTCTGATTAAGCTACAGCCACCTCACCTCTCCAGGGACCTTCATAGCCAAGCACAGCGAGATTAAAGAGTTTATGCTTCCATCAAGCATCTGAAGTCAGCTCATGCTCTGCAGTGAATTTGGACTGAGTCCTCCCTGTCCCTGCCTCACTGTTGCCTTCATTGTCACAGTACGCTGGGTGAGCTCTCATATTAATAAAAATACCAGATTGGCACTCTGGTCTGTCCTGCTGCCTCAAGCTGGTCAATGATTCTGCTTTAATTACCCCCTTAAACAGGTTTTTTATAGGCATGGGCCTTTGGTGTGTTTACAGCTAATAAAGTAATGAAGTGATAGAGTGATAAATTACTTTTCTGTTTAAGGTGGGGATGGGACATGACAAGTCCAGGTCGGGGTTCACAGAAGTTTAGCGCATTGCTGCACTTCAGAGAAATGTGGGGTTTTTTTCCCCTTGGAATGTCTTTGTCTCTCCTTTGGTTTGGCAGCAATTTTGATGTTTTAGCAAGTTTGTCTTTTATTATGCGACTGAATATGAAAATGCTGAAAGTGTCTTTGTTCAGCGGGTTAATTTTCTCGCTGGTGATTAAAAGGAGACAATCATTTAAGACAGCAGCATAAAAATCACACTTGGTTAATTTCACTAAACCAAGAAATAGAGTGGAAGGTTTTTAATAAGAGGCTGTCTAATTTGTATTTCCTTAACTAGACCATGAAAATGTCTTTCCATTATGTAAAATCAATAATAGCATTTTAAAATTAAATGTTATTTTCGTATTTTATCATTTGCTTAATAATGCTGATGGATCTTTCTGCAATTCCAGCATGACCCCAAAAATCCAATGCAAGGATATTTTCTACAGTGGCTTCCTACGGAAAAGCAGCAATTGCATCTTCCAGGAATGAATGATCACTGTTGCTCTGTACTGGGGAGAACAAAAAGATGAAAAGCAGGGGAGAGGCTGGGAGGAAGGCGGGATATGCAATGGGGCCTGAGTTGTATGTATCTACAAAATGACAGGCACCTCTGGGCCAGGGAGCAGATTTCTCACCACGAGCCATCAGAAAACCTCTCTGTGCAATGTCCACAGCCCAGGGGCCAACACTGGAGCTGGCACAGCTCAAGGGACTCTTGCTCTTACCCTGAGGTCCCTCTGCTTTGCTGCTGGTCACCTTTTAATTCAAGACAGTACTCAGGCTGACAATCTTGCTGCATATGAAAAATAGCTCCCAAAACTTGTTTTGCTATGGTCAAATGGTCAAAAGCTTACCATAGTGTATTAAAGGAGGTGGGTTTTACTATTATTTCTGGTCATATTCTCTACACTCTTCAATGCAGCCAGACACTGTTTCTACATGTTTAGTTTTTAGAGGGTTTGTGTATTTTTTTCTCAGAGTGCAGAGGGTCAGAAACATTTCTTCCCTGGAAAAAAAGCAGCATTCACTGTGCTCCGCTGGCTGAGACTCCTGCCCATGCTTGCAAACATTCATAAGACCTGAGGTAAAACAGGTACGGAGCCTCTTGTATGGTCTTATGGGGCAGACCAAGGAAATTCAGGGGCAAGACCCTATGGAGGCTTCTCTCTTCCAGGTCTCCAGGTCCTCTCATGGTCCCACAGCCTGTACTTTGCTGAATGATGTCCTCAACTCCTCGAGGCAGCCTGGAGCCCTCCAACGCCGATCACTCCCTAGTGTCCTGTGACTGGGTCTTTTCATGCATTACTGGCCTTGATATGGGATGGATGGATGGATGGATGGATGGATGTCTTAAGTGCTGGCGGTGTGTGCCAGCCATCAGAGACATCATCCTCTTGCAGACGCGCTCTGCAGCTCCCTCCATGCACAGCTGGAAACCCTCTTGGAAAACTTAAAAGTAAGTGAAAGCCAGGCTACCCTGGAGCAAAGAGAGCTCCCTCAGAAACAACATTTGATTTGCAGCCCCTCCCTCTCCTGACCACTGCTCAAAGCAGCCCTGTGTTATAGGTAAGGATGTGGCTGAGCAGCTATTGAAAATATGTAAAGCCGTAGAAAATAAATGGGCCAGATCTGCAACAGCTTTTGGTGCTGCTGCTGCTGGCCTCTTGAAACATCCATTTCATCACCACACAGCGCTGCATGTCTCCTTGCATTTACATATGCAGTTTTTCATGGTGGTGAGGGTGAAAAGAAGCTCTGGGAAGCTAGGATGTGAAATGCAGGCAGCTCACAGAGAAGGCAAAGTATGTGAAAGGTGAGGAAAAACTGTTTCTCAAACAAACCTCACCTTGCAAGCATGGGCAGGGCATTTCAGCAGGTTATAGCAGGGAGGGTGAGCTAGTCTTGTGCCCACATCGCCTCTCATGAGGGGCTCTGTGGCATCCATGTGTAAATGCATCCCTATACTCATGTGATGTACAAATGCATTCCTATACTTCCATGAGTTTCTTCTCACTCAGCTCACTGGTCTTGCCAGACAGATGGAGAAAGAACTGGGCAACAGGACAGAAAGGGGGGAAAAAGCATCTCCAGCACACTTGGACAAGTGCCTGTGCACAGGTCTATGCCACCATTACAGTCCTGCCTTAACTGGCTGAAAGGAACCTCTCTCAGCACTATGGCCCTGGCACTGTCGACTGTGCTCCAAGAAAGCTGCTTTGAGGCTGAGCAGCCTTTGTGTTGGCCACAGTTGCCTCTTCATGAGATGGCCATAAGAAGGAACCTTCAAGAAAAGGGAACAACCTTTACTTAACACACTTCTGCTTAATGTTTTCCAGGCTTTTCCTTCCAGGTTTTTTTCTCTTCTAACTGGTAGCCACCTTCATAGAACCATAGAATATCTCAGATGTTCATAAGGATCATCAAGTCCAACTCCTTGCTCCTCACAGGACTACCTGAAAATACCCCATATGACTAAGAGTGTCATTTAGACACTCCTTGAACTCTTGACAGGTTGGTGCTTCAACCGCTTTCCTGGAGAGCCTGTTCCAGGAACCCTTTCCTCATGTCTGATCTGTCCACTTGCCCTTTTGTCTCTGCACTGACTTTGGGAGGTGGTGTTTTCTCTCCTTCCAGCTCCATGCAGTTTGAACCCTGGCACATTTTCTCTACCCGGCCCCACAATGACACCTCAGGCATCTTGCTTTTCCCATTATGAGTTAGGAAATTCAGGTTTTTCCTGCCTACTTCCCTCCTCACCACCTTTTAGTACTCTGCAGGGCTTCCATATGTTCATTTCCAGCTTCTCATCTCAGCTTGATCCATAGGCACAAGAGCTTCTGTGAGCTGCCGATATGCATTGTGACTTCCAAAGAAAGATAAGATGAATCTTCCAGCCTGTGTCCTTCCTGGCTGGGAAACTTTGAAGGAGCAGACACTGAACAGGCACCGGACTGCCAGCCAGCCTGCACGTGACCATGTTACGCATAGCAAGGCAAATGTCGTGATAGATCACTATTCTGCCTGAGGGAAGATGCGACTTTTCCCAGAGTAATGATGACTCCTGCTGAATAGTGCAAACTGATCTTGTCTGGCAGTACATGTTATCCTGTGTCCACCCCATGAGATTGGCCTGTGGTGGTTATTGATCTAACCTAACAAGAACAATCAGGAAGGAGCAAACAGAGCTGGAGAGTCATTGCCTGGAAAACTGGAGAAGGCCATGTGGTAGGGCATGAGAAAGGAACTGGGGAATAACTGTTTGCTTCCACTCTTCCCCAGATTCCCAAGCAATGTCCTAAAGTCTTGGATGATCATCAGAGGCAGAAGTATAAAGTGGATAGACTGGACTTCTGGCCCTGTCAGTCTCAGGACACAAGGTCCACATCTGGAGGCACTTTGATACCCTTTCCTTGGAGGAGGAACTCTTTTACCCAAGGCCACACATAACTGCTCATAACTTCATAAAGATTTTTTGCATCTTCTGAAATGGCAATACAAAGCCCATCACCTGTCCCTGCTGCTGTGCTTTGTCATGCAAATCATTGTCTCTGTTTAGCCCCCCCGCATGTCCCAGGAGTCTCCATCCTCTCAGTGACACTACCAGCCTTGTCTGTATGTGCCTCCATCAGTTAAAACACTCATGTCCCTACAGTCATGCCTAAATCCTCTGAGATGTATCCCTGCCTTTCTCAAACATGACAAATATGGAACTGGCAAAATCACCTCCACCTTCCCATACTCCTTCCCTGAAGAAAATCCCTGCTCGGACAAGAAGGCAAACCCATGCAGCAAAGATCTTTCCAACTCATTGATGATCTTCTGCAGGATAGGAAAACCTTCTCCATCATCTGAAGAAGAAAAAGCTATCAAGTGCAGTATGTACAGACATGATCTTCTATCTGGGAGGTACAGATCTCAGTTGCAAGCAGGTGTAGGAGTTGTACTGGGCTGAATGAAAAGCACACAGAGCTGTAAAAAAGTACACCTTGAAAGTTCTCCAACCATAGCAATCAGCAGATGCCTGGGGAAAAGTAGCAGGACAAAACTTGCATATAGTGATAACTGTCCCATAGACTCTTCCACTGCTCTGCAGTGCAGAGAGTTCATGGGTCAAAATTGCTATCTTTGTCTTTAACAGACCTCGAGGGGCTTTCCTCCTACAAATATGGCTCATGTGTTGCTAAAGCAAAGGAAACTTTCAGCCATCACTGTGCCCTGAGGTGCCGAGCACCACAGTTAAACCCCTAATGAGGGATGAAGCAACTCTCTTTGGTGTCAATTCATTACTGCGTTTTTTATCTGCCACTGCTATGGGACCCTCAGCTTTTGCAATGTGGGGTAGTGAGTAAAATCTACTCATTCACCTCTGTTGGGTCTCTCATGAACTTTGGTTTCTCCCTTTTCTCCTTTTCTTTTTTGTCTCTGTCTCCTGGTACTGAGCAGCTTCTTTACCCTCAAACCTGTTGGTCACCTTTCTCTCTGCCATATCTGGTCATCTTGCTGAGGTGGTCAAAGGCAAACAAATACAATAATCAAGGTCGAGTCCTGTCGTAATCTTATGTAGCTGTCTAGTGAGGGTTTCTGTCCTATTCTCTATTCCTAATCAAATATTCTCAGTTCTCCTTGCCAGGGGTTTTATGACAGCTACCAACCTTGGCACTAACGTTTCCATCACGCTGTCTTCTGTAGTTGCGTGTTTCCCTTTGCGATGTCTCCTACATGTTAGTTTAATGCTTTATCTTTGCAGGAGAGCTTTCTCCACAGTCAGTTTCCTGAAATCAGTTGCTGAGTGGTCTCTCTTAGCTGGAGTAGGCAACTGGATCGGTTTAGGTGATGTGACCATCTCTAAGTATCACTGGCAAAGAGTCTAGGAGGTGTATGGCCAAAGCCTTGGTACGGTCAGTTTGAAGTCCCTAGAGCACCGGGTTAACTGCCTGAAAAGTCACCTGCATGCATTGTCCAAAGGCTCTGCAGAAAATTGGTTGAAGACGTAGACAAATGGACAATACCGTAACTAATAGGAGGTTAAGTCGGCTCCTGTAGAACTAACTGAAAATGCTGCCAGCTGGATGTAAGAAAGGAAAAGTAATACTGAATAATTTATTTTAAGTAAAGCACACATATGTTGCAAAGTGACTGGATTAAAGCTTTTGGGACTTGGGGAATTTTGTGGAATGCTTGTGAAATTCAAAATGTGTACTGTGCTGAGTTGAAGATTAGGCTGTTTCCAACTTTGATAATTCCTAGCTCTCCCTCACCTGCCTTCCTATGGCCCTGGGCAGTTTAAGCTGTGTTATCAGATGTGTGCTGGACATGTCTGATGAATGCCAAGATCTCACATTTTGAGCAGACAGCTACTGCTCTGATCTGAATCGCTGCAGACTTTGAACAGGCTGTGTTTAAGCTGCAAGTGGGTGGTCTGAGTTGTCGGCAGACAGACTGACTTGAGAGGGATCCTATTCCTGAAGCATATCTAACATCATATATCAAAAGTTACTTTGATTCTTATCAATATTCTGGAGGCAAAACTTCAAAATATGCCATTAAAACAAAGAGGCATGACTGATCTTTGTAAGAACTCTTGGGAATTTATTGTTCTCCTAAAGTCAAACAACCTCGGAACAGAAAATATATTTTCTGAGTAGATACCTAGGTTAAAGCAACTTCCTCTGTAAAAAAAAACAAAACCCTTCAGAAAATCTATTTCTTCAGACCTTCCTGACGTTGCTCTGGTCGCACTATGTAGTCTCCTTAAAACAGATCTCACAGTGCTGTTGAAAATGACCCCCAGCAAGAGACAATTTCTTCAGTAAACAGCCAGCAAACACCCTATTAAAGAAAGTATCCTCATTCCATAAATGACACGCAAGCTAAAATAATGCTCTTGTGCCTTTTTTGTTTCTTGATGATGTACATTCTGAGCCCAAGGGGATTTTCCAGAAAGAGGGGAGGGCACAGATGGTCAGAGGGTAGATATGCAGCTATGTAAAGGCACAAAGATTAATGTGGGTTTTTTTAAATGCTCATTTATATTTGCTGAAGATAATACAAATTTCTGCCCCACCTACTCCAGAGATTCACGTTGTGTTCGTAATACTCTGTTGCTTGAAAATCTCTGTGAAAACAAGTAGTTTTATTACACAAGAAAGAGCAAAGAAAGGGAAAGCTTTTCTGGGAGTTCTGCACTCTCCTTAACTCTTTGCTTCTATTGCTCAAGTCAAATTTATACATTACTTAAAGTTGGGGATCTCTTGATGAAAGTTTGAGAGCCAGTAGATTAAAGACACTATTATTGAAACTTTGTTTTGTGGGAAGGAAAGATGTAGCTGATGGTGGTAGAGAAAATCCCTACAACCTCTTCCAGAAATCACCACTTGTGATATGTTTTTTTCTAGTGATATGGTTTTTCTGGTGATAGTATTTCCTAAAGGGTGCAGGTCTGTCTCTTTGGTTTACACAGTTTTCTGCCAGTGGGGAAAAGCATATACATCTATGACAGTTGACTTATACAATGAACAGCTGGTTTAGCCCCTGTAGAGATATTTTCCCCTCAAAAAGTTTTGTTTGGTCTTGCCTTTACTGTTACATTTTTTTAAATCTTTTTTTTCAACCCAGGGGAACCAGTGCTCATCCAATATCCTGAGGTAAAAACACAAGAGACAGTAAAACTAAAGCACCCTGTGAGATAAATTTGCAGAGCTCAATTTCAAGCAGGAATGCAGGATTGACCTTGGTGACTTTACCCACAGTAAAACTCGAGTCCTTCATCTTGGCTGTGTTGTTTACCTCAAGAGACCTGCTGGCCATTAGTTACTTTCCAGTAAAAAGAAATATAACTGTTTTTCAGTAGCAAAGACAAGTCTTTGGAGATCTGACAAAACCTCAGTGTTTGGATGTATTGTCAGATTTAAAGTTAAGTGGAGAGTCTGCTGCCTTAAATGTATTTGGGAGAGCACATGCTGGCTGAGCAATCTTTCTCTGGCCAAATCTGCTGCTTCCTTGCTCTGCATCTCCACACTGACTTGGGCAAGTTCACAGGTGGACAAGACTTGGAGCTGGAGGGCGTAAAGTCCATTGCCAAACTACTGAATCTTCATGCATCCAGAAGGGCTTATCTAAAAATCATACCAAAATGAGTCAGTCTGGAGTGTGTTATTTTGGTAGTTGGGTGAGGGTTATAGCAGGAGTAGGATATGACATTTAGAGACCCAAAGGGAATGGTCCTTTGGAATTGGGAAAAGAGCTGCAAGACTTAACCAGGCTTCACCTGCGTCAGTCTTAGACCAGTTCTTCTGCAAAGAAAACAGAGAACAGCCACACTAATTTTTTTTTTTTTCTTGGCCTTGGAGTTGATAAAAGTGGTAGTGCCAATGGTTTTGCACTATCCTGAGATGCTTCATTTTAAAGCACGTGCGTATGGCATCTTTCTGATTTCCTTTTAATTCAGTGGGACGGGACAGAGTTGGTGGGACCAGTGCTGAGTTGCTGACGGGGCTGTTGGCACGTCTGCAAGTGCTGGCTGCAGTGCTCAGTGGGGAGGATGGAAAGGTAGTGCCGATGGAGATTAAACAAAAAAGCAGAGTGGAGACAGGCCACACTGCAAAGGTCCCTGGGGAGCAGCAATAATTCCTCTTACTGGCCAAAGGCTACTTCCTGCTGGTCTGTGCAAACAACCCTGTTGCATTAATGGGGTCCTCGGGTATCTGAGGAGAAGAGGGATTTGGCACTAGTCATGATGTGCTCATGAGTGGGTCTAGAAAGGTGACCTGTCCTCTGAAAATGGAGGTTTACACAAGCCCTGACTGCTCCTTTCGCAAATCCGCAGTGGGGCTCAGCTCTCAGTACCACACTCAGTAATTAGAGACTGGGATGAACCTCAATGGATTTGTCTCTGACATTAAGTGTGATAGGAAGACAGGCTTTTAGCCATGGAAGAGTTCTCTCCTTCCCGGCCAGTCACCCCAACAATGTAAAAGTCAAGAAGTGGTCAGCTGGTGTGGTTTGTAGTGATAGTATTTCAAGCCTGAGGAAAGATTTGTTACTGAAAAAAAGAGAACTTTTCAAAAGTAAATTTTGAGAGAACAGACTTTTTCAAATTATATCAGTTGCTTCCTATAAAACTGGCCTGGAAACTGTTCCCCAGGGGACCTGAGTATTAGAGATGGTCCTGACCTCTCCCTACATGTAACATGTGTGTAACAAGGGCTTTCACCAGGTGTTGTTTGTTTAAAAAAATTTCTGGTAATGACATGGTTACGTATGACCTCTGGGGATGGGGAAAACTGTGGCTAAGAGGCTGCTCATGGATGTCTTAAACTCCAAGTGAATGTCCTAACTTCTAGACCATCCATTTGCTCTGAGGTCTTGAGTCCCTGTTCCTTCTGTACTAGAACTGCTGCAGAAGCCAAACAGTTCAGCTTCATCCATTCTTTATTACTTTTTTTTTTTTACATGGTTTTCTATCTCATAACAGGGTGAGCCATCCTTGAGGTGTCTCTAAGTGCTGTGCCATGGGATTTTGTTTCAGACCTTTCCTCCCCCAGGCACCATTCCTCACCTAGTCATAAGCCCAGGGTACTAACCTCCTTATGTTACCCCTCCCGTGAATTTGGCAGGTTTTGAGCTTGTGAAAAGGTTTTGCATTTAAGCCTAGGGCATCAGCTAATGAAAAGTGACTCAGAAACCACTATGGATCATAATTCTTCTACACAATGTGTCCTGGCTGGGTGGGAGATAAAGGTGAGCTGATCCACAGTCAGACAAGGGGCTAAAATAAAACAGATAGAGGCATTCCTTCCTTGGTTGGGTTTCCCTCCTTTTTGTGTGGGTGATGAGTTTTTCATTGTCTGTTCAGTGAGAAACAAATCAGTAGGAGTATTATCTTGAAGGCATCTACCTCTCTTTTGAATGTGGTTTAAACTGGCAAGCTGGCTCAAAAGTTTGAGGGTGGAGAGGATCCAACAGGCTGTATCCTCATATAAACTTTGATTCCTGGGGTAAAAATGAATCTACACCTTATGCACAGATTTAGCTTTCTCTTGCTGTGTATCAGGAAGCTAATTGCTTGCAGCAAGTAACAAACTCATCTGTTCATGGCTTGCCCTGACTATGTCGAAGGGAATCCTCCTTCGCTCTCCATCTCTTTTTTCTACCACCCACCACCCTCACCACCACTTACCCAAAGCTACTCTGCCTTCCAGGATCTTGGAGGTTTGAGGTCTCTTTTGATCCAGGGTTTAGCTCTGTGAAGAGCAAGTTGCTCCACCTGGGATGTGTCCAACCATTGTTATCTTCATGCCTTTGAAGATGCCTCTCTGCAGTGCCCTTCTCAGTACCACTGCTTTTACTTCTATTCCTTTTAACAGCCCCTTCACAGCTGCCTTTGTTTCCACTTCAGGCATTTGGCAACTCAAAACCAAAGAGGGAAATGGAGTCGCCCATAATGTTAATAAGATATTTCCCCTTCATCCCATGGTCTGGAGACACTGGCTCTGGGCAAATTCTCCATGGGTCTCCCATGACCCTAGGGCTAAGAGCAGCACAGTGCTACAAAAACAGTAGAGATATCATGCTGACTGGAAATGAGTCCAGGTGAAAAATCTCTGCTTCAAATAGCTCTGAGACTTGGAGAAAAGTTTTAAGTCCAGATGAAACAATGATTAATAAGAGTTTTGAGGGGGTTTTTTTGTGGGTTTTTTTTTTGTTTGTTTGTTTGGTTGGTTGGTTGTTTTTTTTTCCTGAATGCATTTATCCCCTGCTCATCACCAGATCACCTGAGGCTCTAGCAGAGATTAGAAAGAAATACCTGTTGATGTATCCAAAAGCTGAATGGGATGATGCGAACCTGAGTATTTCATTATCCACCCAACAACAATACTGGGACATCTTTAGAGGATTACAGTTCATTTTGAGGGCTAGGTGAAATATCAAAGTGCTGGGAATAAGTAAATGGATTCTTCATTCAATTTGGCCTTTGCTCTGGACAAGTGATTGAGTCTCCACTCTCTGACCTCACTTATTGAAAATGTTTCTTTGTTTAAAGCTGTAGGGAGCTCATTAGAGTTGTCTGTCTCTGGGAAACAGAAGATTAAGGTGTGCATACATTAGCCAAAGCAAAACACATCAGGGCAAGGAGAGAAAATAAAATAGGCTGTATTCACTACAGCTGAATACAATTGTGCCCTGCCACATAGCACTGAATATGGTTCTGGATCTCTTGCATCTGATTCTACACAGAAATGATTCAGGAATGAATATGGGATCTATTTGTATGGCAGCCTGTAGGACTCTAAGTGTGACTCCCAGCAGAGGTTACTTGGAACAGAGCCCATGAAGCCCCACTGAGATTCCTATTGAGATACATACAGACCATTGTGCTTTGCACATTAATGCAGAGTAATTATGTTGTACTGGAAATCGTTCAAGTCAGCATTCATCATTCAGAAATCATCTTAAACTAGTTTGTGCTGCTCCTGTGCTTGCAAGTGAATTGTGCAAAATTGGCAGCCATAACCACCATTGCAACAGAGCGTATAAAAGCCCTTTTATTGTGGAGTTAGTGGTTGTACTGTAACTTCCCTGTCTCATCAATGAGCTCCATAATTCACTGCAAAAATCTATAAATCCTGGAACATCCCGAGACTTTATCTCACTGAGCATGAGCCACTCCAGTCTGTGGCGGGATCATTTCTCCATGTCCCAAGAATACCATTGGCAGACAACAAGCCTGGATAGGGAGTCCCATGAAAGTTGGTCTAGATTGCATTTCCTGGGTGGTGCGGCTGTGCTTGCTGGTTGGGCACAGGGCGGTAGGAAGAACATCATCCTCAGCAGCAGTTGTCTAGTTGAGCTAATGTGGAGGCAAGCAGGCATTTGCAAGTATCACGCTGGGCAAATTCTCCAGGGCCTTTGTCACAGCTGCAACATGAGAGAGATGATAATGAATATCTCGTCTGTTCTGTGGCCTTTCAGGCTGTTCCTGAGTTTGTGTCAGGATTGCAGTATGGAAAGACCAAGCCTCCAGCCTCGTGCACCAAATTAGGTGGTAAAAATAATTGTGAAGCAATTTGTGGCTCAGTTTCATTATGTTGTTTTTTTTCTTTTCTTTAGGAGCTGCAGTGTGCTGCATACGCATGAGAATACCCTCAAGACTCCTTTGGAAAAAAAAAGATATAAATAAAGAACTGTGAAGATTTCGGTCGGTGAAGATCTTCCAGCTCAATTAGGTTTCAAATTGAGTTTTGTATCATTTCATTGTCTGGCATGTCAGTGAAGAAATCTCCATCCAGGTTGTTAGTGGTTGGAAGGAGTGAAATGAAGGTAAAACCCTTTGAAGCTTACAGATGAAACGCTGTCCCCACTAAATTCAATGCTAAAACTTTCACAGATTTCATTACAGACCGATTTGCACCAGGCTTCGATTTTAGTGGAGCTGCTCACATGCTTACAAGCATCTTAATAAGCTTTTGAAAACTTGGAGACTTAACTCATGGTCCCAGCTGCTGGAGGTGGTAAAGATATATTAGTCCAGTTTTTTGCCATGTGGAAGGCTGCTCTCTACATGACATTAATTGCTCACTGCCTCGCTTAATAGGAGTCTGCTTTCAGCAGCCGAATATAACCATGTAATTGGAAGAATTTCTGTTTATTGTTAAAATGTTTTCATGCTTAGGAAACGAAGACTTTTGGAATGTGTCTGATGGTGACACAACAAGGGTGTTAGGAGCACGCGCAAATGTCTGGAGTGCTGAGCTGTGATTTGCTCTGCAACAACCTTGTGCCCTGCTCTGCGATCAGCTGCAGCCAATGTAGAACTCAATTTCAGATTAAAGGAGCCTAAGACAGCAAGGATTTTTCATTATAAGTGAGGAAATAGTATGCCAGTTGTGCTGCCTGCTTGCATATGCTTTGTGTGTGTGAGCACACGAGAACGACCAGTGATCCACCATGATCAGAAATGATGAGCAGGTGGGATGTGTCCTGAGCACATGCATGACTCCTGGAGTGAGGGTGAGCTGTCAGATGTGTTACTGCTTTTCCACAGCAGAAATGGCATAGAAACAGCATCAGTAATGCCCTTCTTCCCAGGACAATCCCATGCCAGCTCTCCAGATGACACCCCGCAGCTCCTGCCATGGCATGCCATGCAAGGAAGGGGAGGTCAGTCCAGCCTTGGAGTGTCTGTATGCACTTTAGGATGCTGTCACCTTTGGCCATACCTCTGTCAACCAGCATCGCTTCTAGCCCTCTCCATTCCAGGAAGTTGTCCCATGTGTTTTGTACGGAGAGAGGGCTCCAGGGCAGAGGGATATCCTTCTAGAGATGGACTTTCTGCAGGAACCATCTCCTAGGTGCCCTCACCTTTTGCAGAAGCTGTGCTGAAGAAAGCTGAGCTCAACAAAAGACACCCTTCCTCCAGAGAAAAATTTCAAACTACTGCTGATGGGTTTTAACTGGGCAGCACCTTCTCAGCTATATTAACTGGTGCTTGATTGCTTCATCCTGCCTGAACACTCTCCCAAACCCCAGACTGGGGTCCAGCAGGTCTCACCTGGATCTAATTAGTGCTGGAAGAAAATACATTTGAGAGGCTGTTTAAGTAACAGGCATTTTCCAAAGGCTCATTTGCCCATGGGTGTTCACTGAAGAAAGCCACCATGCTGGAAGAGCAGGCTGTGTGTCAGGGGACACATCTGCAGCGTGTCCCTGCACTAAGCATTGTGGTGAGTGGTTCCTGTAGCACTCAGTGGTTGAGCTGCAGCAGGGCAGGGACGTGCATGCCGCAGACATCCTGTGAACTGACCAGCTTTGGCTTTACCTATTTATTTTTCAGTAAGTGCATCTGAGCCAGGAAAGTTACTGTTTTGGCTTCTTCTCCTTTCACCCGTGAGTGGTTTTTTCATCTCCAGGCAGCCACCTGTGTGTGGGACACAAGGGACTCAGTAAGGAGTGAAAAGCATTGATTTTTTATTTTTTTTTTCCATTCCATCCTGCACGTTTCCAAGGGGAGACCTCTCTCCTCTGCCAAGGTTCAATGCAGCTCTTATGCACTGGATCCACAAAAACAAGCAGTAAATAGAGCACAGAAGCATGCTTTGTGTGCTCTCCTGCCTGAGAAAAGTGCTGTAGAGCAACTAGAGTTTCAAAGCTTCCTCCGATAGAACGTTTCATTCCCTGCGGGATTTTGGGTACCATGAAGCTGAGCTAACTCAGCAAATGTGTTTACTTTTGTGAACTGGAGAGCCACAAGGCAGGAATTCACAGCAACCCCAACTTCTTAGCACAGAACCAATAACATTATGAGCACCTCAGGGCAGCTCTGAACAAGGGCTTCTTTTACAGGCAGGAAAGCGTAATACAAAGTGATTCTCGGCCACAGGAAAAGGGAAAATTGCCCAGGTAAATGTGCAGTGGGAACTGCAGACTGGATTCTTTCTGTAAAGTTTAATAATTCTGTGTTATTCCATGAAAGCTTTCTGGTACTATAAGTAATAACTCCTTCCCTCGACCCTACATGTTAAAGTAATTAGATTGCAAAATGCAATGGCTGTAGAATGTATCTATAGCTTTTGTTATTTAGTGGGGTTTTTTGGGTTTGTTTCTCTACCCCCATGATGAGCCTAATTGAAATCCAAATGAAATCAGGGGGTAACATAAATGGCAACAAGCTGGGTGCTCCCTCTGGGTCTGCAGCCCCACTGACACATACATATTGTTCAAAAACTTCTAGAAAAGGTAAAGTCAATTTAGAAAAGTCTCAGTATGCCAAGAGACTACAGGAGATGTTTGGTTGTTCCCTGGGAACTGATTCTCCAGATCAGTTCTTTAAGTGTTAGGATATTCCTTTCCAGCCAGCATAGCTCAGTGGTGTGGATAAATAGAATTACACAGAGATCACCAGCACAAGGAGAAGAAAAAGGAATTCAACCGTTCCCCAAAATAAAGAGCTGTAGTGTGTTGCCATGTCAGACTTGGAAGAGTCCTTCACAGACTTACAGTGTGACCTGATCTAGGTGATCCTGTTCTGGCAGGGGATTGTACTCGATGACCTTTCGAGGTCCCTTCCAACCCCTAACATTCTGTGATCCTGTGATCCTGTGATCCTGTGATTCTGTGATTCTGTGACATTCCGGTTTATCAGGGAAATAACAATGTTGGACTATTTTCTTAAGATTAAAAAACACCAGTGCTACCTTGAGTTTAATTGAAGATAGACTTAATTACTTATATATTTTTTCTAGATGTTTGATCAGAGAGGAGCTTGGATATAAAGTCAGGTGCTTCCTAGAGAGCTGAGAGACACTGGCCAAAGTCCCGGCACTGCTTCCAACCCGGCAGAGAGGGTAAAAGCAGAGATCACATCCCGGTGCTGAGCTATCAGGAGGGGGAGCTCTAACCACACAACCCAGCTGCAAACCTTTGCTTCTTCCAGCTTTCTGCCCACATCTTCAGTTCCTCCCAGCTTGTACTGGCTTGTACATGAGCATCCATCCCCATCTCCCTCTGCTCTATATACTCACAGTAAAGAACTCTGGATCACTGCGGTCTGATCAGGGAAATCAGATACCACTCCACCATGTCACTTCTGGCATTCCCCAAGAGACAGCACAGAGGGTGCTATACTGAACAAGATGTGTCAGACAGAATGCTTTTGACTAAATAAATGATATCCAGTTATTTAAATTAATGTATAAAGACTGCAATAGTTAATAATCCTCATAACACGCCAGAACAGGGCAGAAAATGATGAGTAGGAATTTTCATAATCATACAAATTCCAATAGTACGTGGTCTTCCCATTCTCCCAATTAATTTGGCCTCATGGAATTTTGAAGTGACAGATGCTCAAAAGGGGACCAAAAGCACAGTCCAGCATATCATTTCGGCCTTAGGCTTGAAGCTTCTTCCTTGTCTTAGATCCTTTTAAATATGACCCATGGTGTTTGAGGAGGACATGTCTCTCTCTGTATCTGTGTTAAAGGAAAACGAGGCACTTTGGGATTTTTGTTGACATTCATTTGCAGCAGGAGACTTGAGAAACCCCAACTGCCCAACATGTGTAGGTTCATTTCTTCTGTTAGTGCTTCTCGTGTTCAGGGTCGCACAGGTTTGTCCCTTTCTTGACAGAAAAACCATACCAAAATTTGCCACAAACTGAAACATCGACAGTTTCCCAAAGCAGGTTCCTCTAGGACCTGTCCATGCTGCCATACAAATACCTGTCTGAGAAATATAAAAGGGAACTGTGCCAGGATTAGTTTAATCAATCCTCCTTAAGAATATACATATATGTCTCAGAGTGTATATTATAAAGAGAAAATGTCACGAGGTTCAACCCTTTGAGGCTGGGTTGCAGGGAGAATGCTAAGGCAGGATGGATCCATCCCTGTCCTCAACCATCCTGGTCCCTTCCAAGACCACTGTGCCCAGATATGCTTGATTCCTTCTGCAAGCTGATGTGTGAATGAAACAGATATGGATGAGATGGGTGCATCTCATAAAACCACTGGACTCTGAAATGTAGCCCCAGGTGAGGTGATTGTGAAAACAAGTTTAAAATATGTTGCCTGTTCCTGCTCTAAAATCTACTTTCATTTGCAAAGTGTTTAGTTTCTTCAACCCCTTTCTAGGCCACAACCTGGCTCTCATTTCCCTGCACTGGGTTTTCCCTTTCCAAGAGATTTAGTCATTGTTTCCATTCCAGAAGTTTCTCTGACAGGGAGAACTTTCCCCTTCTGAAGCATTTTGTCTCTCTGTGGATTAAATGCAGTCCCAGCCCCTTGTAAATTAGAGGTCTGTGCATTGAACAATGAACACTCCTCACCAAAATTTAATAAAACCTAAAAGAGGTCACAGTGGAAAGAAAAGCAGCTGGAGTCAGAAGGCTTCCATGCATCTCTAAATTCTCTCTTAATGCTGAGGAGCATTGTAAAAGACAACACTCTTTTTTGGAAATCAATACCAACATTTGTCTACTTCTGGTTTCTGTCAGGAATATCCCCATAAGCACAGGAGTGAGGCCAGTCCCAGTCCTTAGTTGCTGCTGGTAGTGCTGGGCTCGGTGTAAGAGCCTTTGATCTGTGCTGGGGCTTACCTTGCTATCCAGTAGCAGTGGATGTTCTGTTCACAGGGTTGCAACTTCCCTCTGGAAGCTTTTAAAAATCCAGTGTAAAATATTGTCAAAAATACAAAGCAAAGCGGTTTATCTGGCATGGAGAATCAATTTCTCTCCCTACAGCTGGCTTCATGTGGTAGTCTGAAATATTACTTGTAATATTGTAAGATTCAAAGTGATCTTCAAATTGATGATGTCCTTTTAAAATGACTTTCAAAAATCCTTTTAAAGTAGATTGCAGAATATTAATACCACCCACAGAGTTCAGCATGTATCGGTGTCACTGTTCCCGCACAGCTGTAAAAAACCCTCTCCATCTGGACTTTAAAAAGGCAAAACAGCAAACCCTTAATCATTAACCAGGAACCGTCTGCAATAGAGATCTATGAAATTAGAGTGCTCATGTTAAATTACTTCCATCCAGCATGTATAACACATTAGATTTGTTACACTTTGGGAAATCATGATATTACTTCTACTATTACTAGGCAGAAATATAAATATTCCTAATAAAAGAACACACACATGAAAAATCAACTTCTTGTGGCACTTCTCTTTGAAGTTGCTCTGGCCCTGCACCAGTGAGTGGTCTCAGACTGATCTGCAGCCGCTGTACATGTTCACTGTGTTTGATTCAAATTTTGTCATGGAGCCCATCTGTCTCTGCTAGCACACGGGGGCCAGCAACAGTGTGAGCAGCTTCCTCCTCTCTCTTGTGCTGCTATGATCAGGATGGAATTTTGCAGGCTCAAAAGGATTGTCTTTAATTATTATATTTCTTGCTTTTCAGAAAATATAAATTATTGCTGTCTTAAGTGAAACATGTGAGTGCACTGAGAGAGATGCCATTCAGCATCAAGGAAAATCGTGTATCTCTGAGGGGAAGTCCCCTTCTAGCATCTTCTCCAGCAGCATTCCTACATCTCATCCCCAGAGCGTGCTATCTCTAGCTAATATTTTGTCCTGGGTTTGATAGCCTCTTGTTTTGTGCAGGTTATCCAAGGATGAGTTATCCTAAGGTCTAGTAGCATCAAAGGTGTGTAGGTTTTCTGAGGCATGAGTTGTGAGGAGGAAAATCAGTCAGTTTAAATCAGACGTGCAAAACTGTTGAGAAAGGCAGTAAGCCCCTGTGAAGCCTCACCTCCTCCTCCTCCTTCCACTCCCCAGCGCATGCAGACCCTGCCCCTGTTGGAAAACTGTACAAATAGCCAGGAACCTAGATGGTGTGAGGGAGGGGAGAGGGTGAGTCTGCAAGAACGTGACATCTTCCATAGGTTGACATTGTCTTCATCTTCTATGGACAATCTTATTTTTCAGCCTTTTGCAAATTCCTTGTGAGATGTACACAGAGAGGATGCCCAGGACTCGGATGGATGGATGGACACAACACATCCTCTTCTCTCTATTCTCCTGCTTATCCACTTTTTCTATACAAATCTGCATGCCCTGTCATTTAGCTCTTCAATCCTGACAGCTGATGAGAAAGTGTTGTTTAAGACTCAAGGTCTTTGTTTAGTTTTCTAATCAAATAATTTAAATATATGAGTTGACACAATAGACAAAGAACTGTAAGTCCCACTGCTTCCTATTATGTGTGATTCTCCTTTGAGCAAATATATAATCAGAGCCTTAAGTTATAATAATTATGTAATATTTCTTGATAGAAGCAATTGGAACCTATTGTGTAGGGAAGTAATTACAGCCTACTTTGGTTCCTTTGTTTCTGAGTGGGTGGCATTTATGGGCAAAAAATTATGCATGCTCAAAAATCTTTATAAAATGCTGGGTTCTCAGAAAGTCTTGGGCCTTGTAAGATGTATGGGATTTTTAAGGGTTAATAACTTTATTTTCTGCAATGCAAAAATGTTTATTCGATTAACCCAGAAATAATTAATTCTAAGGATGATAGAACATCAAGGTAAATGTTTTCTTTACAAAAAAAATGGGGAGTTGATACCTTCACGCATTCTAACAGGGTTGATGGGTGTGTGCACGTTACCCCTCACACACAGAAGATGGGAGCTGCTTCTAAGATGACACCTTAAATACTGAGTTTTATCCTGTAGCAATGTCATGTTGGAGGTTTCTTTTTTTTTTGCAATTAAACTGATGAGAAAACCTTCACAGTAGTGACAGTGCAAAAATTGGCTTAAAGGAATAAATTAACAGCAATAGCACAAAAGCAGGTACGTTTCAGAGTGCTACAACACTGTCTAATCAGCTTTTCCGATCACATCAGTGAAGGTCTGGAAATTGCCAGACACATTAACATTTAATAGAAATGATAAAAGTTACCATCCTGTCAGATATTCAGTTGGTTTATTAATTACCAGCAGAAACTTGAGAAGGGATGTGTGTTGGTTCAGCTACTTAACTGTTTGCTGAAGAATGTTTTTAAAGGGATTTCCTGTAGAGGAATAAGAGATGTTTGGGAAATATTTTTGAAGCTTGAAAACAAAAATGTTAAGTTTAAGTTCCTGCCATGATCTTTCTAAGTCTTTCATCAAGTGACTGGAAAAGAATGCAGGAAAGAGGCTGAAGAGGAAAAAAGATCATAAACCCACAAATATTTATCCTGGAGGCATGGGCTGGCTTTTTATATATAGCAAGCTAAGGGGGTCCTCTTAGAGCATGGTGTACTCAGTCAGTCCTGCACCCATTATGGTCATGCTGGGTGCCAAAATTAATGTTGAGGAAGCTGCAATTGGTGTTTTCCATGTTAGAGGTGGCATCATGTTCATCCCTGGCAGTGTCATTTTTCATAAAACTTAAGAGTTGACTCTGGAGATTAGATGAGACAAAACATATTCCAGCCTGGAGCAAGTTTGGTGATAGAGATTTCTTCAGGTCTGTGTTCAGGGAGACCTTTGCTACACATTTTTAATGGCCGGGGCTCTAGGTAGGTGAAAGTTCCAAGCAATAATTCAGGTTTCAAATACTGTCTCGGTGCCAAGTAATCAGACAAGCTTTAAGTGAAACAATTAGCAAGCATTAGAAAGGCAGCTATTTCCTGCTTGAAGGTGGTAAACTCTGTGCCTCTTATTATGATTTCTCTGGGGATATGAGTAATGAATTGTCTAAGGGCTGGGTTTTTTTGGGAGGGGTTGGGTTATTTTTTGCTTTTATGGAAATACTGGCAATGTCCTAAATCCTCAGCAATTTACTAGATACGCGTGACGATGGGGTTGGAACAAAGTCCTTGCTCTTTTCTGATGGCATAAGCAATGCATGTGCTTAAGTCATAGAGGTGGTTTTCTCATTAGCTGCTTAAATACAGGTTTCTCGTCATTTCAGGCTCACTGCTTCACCATATCACCACCTCTGAAGACAGGCTAGTACTGGTGGCTGGAATGAGCAGATAGGGCATAGCCTGGTATGAGCAGATAGGGCATAGCCTGGTCATTCTGCTGCATTTGCTTGAGTTTCTTGTCCGGGCAGGTTGATGTAATGCAAGTGGGACCACAACTCCCTGAAGGAGAGGTTTCTCTTTGAAACCAGCTGGATTTTCTGCCCAGAGAATCTCTTGGAGACTTCATTTCCAATATTTGCAGCAGCCAGTGGATCCTGGTGGTACAGCTGTGTCAACAGTCTGTTTTAACCTAACCAGGTACTCTTGGAGATGATCCACCACTTGTCCTAATTCCCTGCACTTTACTTGTACAGGACATCCACCCTGGAGAGCCAGACCAGGTCTGTCCCCCACCTCCCTTAGTGCCGTTCCCCTCCACCATTGTTCTGTAAACTGGCATCCATGTCTTAAGACTTGACAGATTAGTAAGAAATTCCCCTGTTGGCTCTGCTGGGCTTTGAAAAAGGCCTTGGTGGCTCCAGCTGAATGGGATGTGCATCCAAATAAAGGTGGGAATTGAGGCTGACACCTTGCAATGCCCGAGGTACAGAGACTTGGGGAAACCACTGTCCAAAGGGAAACCTCTGCAAGGAACATGACATCCAGAAACAGAGACTGTGCGACTGTTTCTTTGTAATTTATTCTTCTTGTTCTGGCTTTGAGAGAAAAAAAAACAAAAGAAACACATCACCTTTTTGAAGTGAAAAGTGTGAATCTTAAGAAATATTAAAACTAGTTTGCTTTCTGTGGTTTATGTTCCTTCCCTACCAGTTTCTGGCAGGATGGCAGAAGGCTGGAAAGCCTGAAAATCAAATTCTTCAATAACAGGTGCTCTTATCTAGTACTGAGTCTGATGAGACTGGTTTTATCTTAATGAACCTGGATCATAAATTCGATCAGATGGCAGTTTTTGTGCTTGCACCAGCTGAAACCTATATAAGTAGAATTATTGCTGAGTATAAGCAGAAAAGGAAAACACATTAAAAAAGCTGGAATCTTACCTCAGCTTAAAGAACCAATGGGAAATTTGGTAGAAAACAATGTGTATTTATGTCCTTTTTAAAAAAGTTTTGGATTTTCAGGACCACAGGAAGCAGAGGGGGGAAGGAGGGGGGGTGTGTGTGTCCCACCTTGAATTTTCAATCAATTTATTTTTAATTTGTTCTCTGAACACAGAGGACAACTCTGGCTTTTCTGACAGATTGTCTAGATCCTGAAGATAACCACAACTGTGCTTAAAGTAATGGATTTTCTGGCTGAGAGCAGGCAAAAAGAGCAGAGAAGAGGAAGAAATATCATTGCCAACATGTAGCACCTCAACCCAGATAGGTATTGGCAAAAGAAACTGCTGTTTTGGAGATGAGAGAAGGTAACTATCTCCTTTCCAGCTAACTCGGCCAATGAGTCTATTGGCTCGTTGAAAAGCCTCTTGTCTGCACTTTATTTATTATTATCATGCCATCTGTGCAAAATTTGGTCTTTTCACAGCCTTTATTTTCACACTCAAGTTGCTTTGGTGGATGTGTGAACACCTTTACAGTATTCTAAGTACCTTCTAGTAGGTTTGAATTAATAGAGCAAACAGTCCACACACTGAAAACTACTAGACCACAGCTGATAGCTAGATGTGGTATTTTCCATCAGAAGACCCAGCACTCATTTTTTTAGAGCTTTTCCAGACCAGCCTGCTTCAGATGGGAGTTTTGCTGTGTGTCTCATGTCAGATCAGAATCCGCAGAGATGGGCACTAATTATGTGTTGCTAGTCACTTTGGTCCCCCAGCTTCTGACTCCCTTCTGCCAGACACAGGGGTGAAGCTCTAATGACTGCAGATGCAGTCAGAGGAGACCTGTACTATGACCAAGTAAAGTGCTATGGAAATAAGTGCTCTGGAAAATCAAGCCTTCTGTTTTCTCAAATTAGCGGATGCTTTTAACAATGGTGACCTTCCTATCTCTGCAATTCCATTCCCCATCTCCGAAAATGGGGATAATAGTGTCATTTTGTGACACAGGGCTCTGATGAAGACACTTTAATTATTGCTGCTGAGGTTTTCAGTCTCAAGGAGAGAGCACTACACAGGAAAGCTCAGTCCAGGATTTGAAAGATGTGAATGAGGATGAGAGGCTGTGTGAGGAACAGGGAGAGAAATACGCAACAATTGCCTTGTTTGGGGATGTGGATCATTAGGTACAGAGCAAGGCAGGGTCTGAAGGAGAGCAGAGGAATGATCATGTATTTCTAGACCACACTATACCATATGATGTTATGGAGATGAAATTAAACTGGATGGCGCTCTGTGTGTGTGCATGTGCACAAAAGCATATACACATAGAGGATCTAATCTTAAATTAACAGCTAGGGTGAGGCAGTCATTTCTTCTGGTGAGATTCACAGGAATGAGTGTGAAGTTGAGGGTGACTGTGAAATGTATATTTATCAACAACGACAACAAAAAGGAAATATAAAATAAGGGATTTTTCTCATTCTGCTATGCAAAAATCCTCTGCTGCCATAAAAAACATCAGAACAGCAAAAAAAATAACCCGTGGTAGCAATGAAATCTTAGCACATCACTTTGTGGCACAGGGCAGACTCCTGAGCATTTTGGTTTGACAATGAGCAGGGCTGCTAAGGCTGACCTCAAAGGCTCGGGACTTCAGGCACTAAAATCTTTCCAGGACATCCACCCACTCATATGGACCAGGAGACTCTCCTGCACTGGCTGTACACTGCTGTCTACCTGTGTCTGGGGTCTCCATTGCTTCCTGCTCGCATCTGCCCCAGCCTGACAAATGGTCAATGTCAAAGTGTGTTTTTTTTTTTTTTTGTTCCTGTGGCCAGATTTCTTCAGGGCTGGGATTTGAAAGGCAGAGAAAAGGCTGTGCTGAGCAGCTGGTGTGGTGGTAACTCTTGGTTGGCTGCAGGGGGCAGCTGTGACTGAGAGGGGGTTATAAACCTTTGAGTGGGGGTAATGTGGCTACTCCTGCAATATCTGATTGCTTCTGCATCAGACTTTGGATGTGGGACAGCAAGATTTGCTCCTCACAGCTTACGTCATGCCAGCAACACTCTCCAAACTGTCCTCACCCCCTCTGCCCCAAATACAAATGTATCTCTCTATTTTGTCTCCAGTCTGAGCATCTTTGAATATCCTGCTCGAGAACTTGTTTGAAGACTGAATCCTCTATATCCTCTATTTAATCCATTTTCTTCCAGGCAGTCCTGTTTTCTGCTTGAACTATCTCCATTACGTCCACTGACCAAGAGTTTTCACAGTGGAGCAGATCATGTTCACCTGGAGTGTTTCTATCTGACTTCAGCAGTGCTGTGTTATTATCCTGGGAAGATATGACCTTGAAGGTTTTATGTTTAATTTATTTCAACAATCCAGCCATAGAGATGTTTGCTCTGATTAGACTTAGTAAATTATCCTCCACAGATGAGTTATCAGGGGATTTTCTTCTATTTTTGTTCCCTGCCCATTCTCAAACTACTGAGAATGAGCCCAGGTACATAGATGTGTGTGTTTGGATGGCTTAAATGGCTCTTTTTCCATAGCACAGGTCGCTTCAACAGTTTACAGGGAGTTCTGAATGACTGCTCATCATGTATGTGCCATTTGTGGTGTGGCTGTTTTGAGTATGAAAACTTTCCAATAATTAAATAAATCACAAATGATTTGCCAGTGATTAGCAAATAGGTAGCAGATCCATGGGGATATCCATATCTGCACCCCAAATAAGGCATAAAGCAGCCATTCAGGGAAGTAGAGGATCTTTCTTATGAGCTGAGGAAAGGAGACATACAAACAGTGAAAGTATCACAAAAGGGCTAAATGAAAGTCCACAAGTGCTATCTTTTTAGAATTAAGTATCTTATGCAGTCTTCTACTGCAGCAACCGTGGCTTCTCAAGATGAACACATTTCTTGCAAAAATATTCAGTCTTCTGGTAGCAGAAAAATGGGAATTTGGTCTTGGTATGCAAACTTTAGACACTCTGAGCAGCTGGGACGAGAGCTGAACCAAATCTTTAAGATTTTTCGGTTCTATATGATGATGAAGAGATACACTTTTTGTGCAACGTTCTTCCAACAGCGATGCAGCAAGTGCTTGCAAGCAATTGAGTTACAGGAGCTTAATTCTTTATCGCTCTCACCCCAGCAAGAAACCTTGTGCAACTCTGAGCCAACTGCAAATGTAAAGCATAGCATATTAGCTGCAGGGACATTTCATTTTGCATTTGCAGAAGGTTAAAAGTCTGCACGTGGGTAGTCACTGTAGCTTACTTTATTAGCAGTAACTTTTCCTGAGCTTCCCTAATTTGGTCACCTGCAGCTACTTGAATATATCCTTAGGGAAGAGGTGGTTATATCAGCCATTTAGAAAAAGGTTTTTTCCAGATTGACTCATCTCGAAGACTAAAAATAAGGATAGATGCACGCTTCTGAAGGTGTATTTTTCTCCTTGGGGGATTTGTTTTCTTTGAGAAGGAGCTGTAGTATATGCAGAGGCCAGGTTTATGCCAGTGCAGTCGTGATTCCCAGCAGGTAAGTCAAAAAGCCTGTTAGGACAAGCGTTCACCCTGCAAGACCCAGGGCCATGGTACCTTAGATATCACCCGCCAAGCTTCTTGAAGGCTCCTCAGCTTCACCTCACATCTGGAACAGTGATGAATGTTGTCTGCTCCCCTACACCTCTGTCCTGGCATGTTTCCAGCACTGGGCTTGGGGACTCCATCAGGAGCTTATTACATTTGCAGAACAAGCTATCATTAAAAAAAACCATTACTTGCTAATATCTCTGCAGCTCCATAAGAAGTTTCCCCCCCCCAACCTGTCTTGGGAGCTGGTGGCTCTGGGTGCCCTGACATTTGCTTCCCTGCAGTGGTTCGTGTAATGCTTCAGAACTCTGGGGGAAGGAGGGCTGGATTCCCTTTTCTTCTTATAATGAGGACTGGAAATTGTAATTTAATCCTTGAACTGTGTAAATAAAATCCTAAATGTAGAATTACTGGAAAAAGCACAGGAGCTACTTCAGTCAGGAAATAGCTTCATCAAATGTTTTTTCGGATCACAACTGCTCAAAGTGAATTTTACACTTTTCAGATTAAAAAAAAAGAAAAAACTGTTGCAATAAATGTGGATAGTTATTTGAACTCTAGCATAAAATACTAATATAACATTCTCTTGCACCATTAGCTCGTTTTTTTAGGGTGTGTACAGCTACAGGCAATTCAGAGCTTTGGCAGGTCAGGGTAACATTTGCTTAAAACATGTTTAAGCCTGGGCTCCAGTGACCTCAACTAACCAAACAGATGAAGCTAAAAATAAATGTGCTATGTTGTAGGCACACAGGAGCGCCTGTTTCCCCAGCTGTTTGCGAAAGGAAGAGAGTGATTCTCCTGGTTTCAGTTTGTCATTGGAGATAAGAGCTTATATCAGACAGTTTGGCTGGGGGGTCTTTTAGTCTCATTTTCTCAGACAGCAAATACTGCATGGAGATCCTTCAGAAATCCCTCCTGCTCTCAGCATCCCCATTCCCCAAATACTTCAGACCCTTCCATTTTTATGGCTAGATAATGAGACCAGACCAAATCTGTCATCTGATCTCGCTGCTAATGTAGCAGACACAGTCTTCCAATTCCAGTTTAAGCCATTTTTACTAAACTGTGACCTCTGCAGCTGATCAGAGTTGAAAGAAAAGTTTACTTCAGGTCCTAAGGTTTGGACAATGTGTGACTGCTGCTCTCTATGAGTTCATTTGAAAATCCATATAACTAGCCAGTCAAGATGCTGAGTTTAGTGTAAAAATAAATGAACATAAGGAAATAATCACAGCAGTGGAATTTCAGATTCATAAACAATGTGAGAATCAAATGGAGCTGGAGATTACAACGAAGTACAGACGCTTGTCAGTTTTCCTATGCAACATAGACACAAAATGGTTTCAACAGAGGTTTGGATGTGCTATGGGACATGAAGATGGTTCTGGATGAATCTGATTTTTCTGAAGCTACAGGAAGAAGCGGGTGATGGTAGCTGGTGGTGAAGGGAGTCAAC